>JAVSBS010000413.1:0-31656 GCA_033124195.1 Coracias cyanogaster
TTGGCCAACATAAAGAAACTGCCATTAAAACCACGTTCTGAGTTGGTTAAGTGTAGCTTATATCAAAATATCCCCCATACATCAGTATCAAGTCATCAAAATGAAAACCAAATTGAAAGTGCTGTTTGCTACAGACACTTACCTCATTTCTTTTTCATGACGTTTATTTTCTCTTATTATATCATACATTGGATCCTCATGTGCCTTTTAAAGTGGAAAACAGAAAATCCAATGTTGGTAAATCAAAGTATTTATCACTGTTGTATTCCCTAAAAAAATAAAACCAAAACAACCCACTGCAAGAGGCTTTTATCAAGAGCTGAAATACACTTTGCAGGCTCTTCATTCACAAGTTTACTCTCAGACTTAACGTTGTTGATCTGTTTTTTTTTTTTTACTTTAGGTAAAGCTTATCTAGTAACATCCCCGATGAAGGGGACTCTCTTTAGATGTAATAGCTCTCTCCCTCTCCAATCACTGTTGATTAAGAGAACCCCCATATAGGAATAACAAGACATAGCTGGAACATTGAAGTTCAAAATGAGCTGTGCCCTTATAGAACATTTAAAAAATTGGATACAAACACACAGGCACAGAGGAGCAAGGAGCAGAAATGGATAGTGAAGTTGGGAGTTGCCCTAACATGATATGCACTACCATTATTGGTTCTTAAATCAGTTTTTTATGTATCAAACAGGCATTGCAGCAAAAGATAGGTGTGAAGGAAGATAGCAAACAAACTCTGCAGATGTTTAAGGTGTGTTTATGCCGTGCAAGAACGCAGCAAGAAGATGGGGTGATCATTTCTGTTGGAAAATTAAGCAAATAAGTTCAACAGAGAGATGTCAACAGCACATATAAGATGCTGGGAATGCACCACGAAGGGCCTTTGACAGACAGCAGGAGTTTGATGCAACAGAGAAGCTTGAGGAAAAATGAGTAATAGAGGCAATGTGGTCATGGGAGAGGGCTAAAAATACCCTTTGCAGTAGCGCATGATCAGTACGAGCCCAGAATCTGGGTAAAATGAGTCCAGATTGTATTTTTCAGGAATAGAAAGGAGGACATAAGACACAAAGTGATGAGAGCTTGAAATGCAGGTTAACAGTGCAGAGCAAGAGAGGAAGTTAAAGAGGTCAGGCAGAAAGAGTCTGCGGAACCGAGATGCAGCCTCACGTAGCAAGAGATCAGACTTGTAGACAATGACTGGATTACAGACCTAGACAACAGGCTTCATGATGGGGTTGTTCACAGTGAGCGGGAGGCCTGAAGCAGCTGTAATGGGGGCAGCTCAAGCTTGACTAAACATTTTTTGTTACGTTGACATTTTAACCACAAAAACTGAATGTAAGGGTTGAAACGGGTTCTTGAAGATTTCCAATTTAAATGTGAAAATTACTAATTTTCCTCTTGAAGGGTAGATTTTCTGCAAAGTAGTCAAACATCCAACCACATCTGTAGCTTTTTCTTTATTAGGAGATTTTCGGCATCTATATTATACTAGAGACAGAGGAAAAGTCCTTAATAAAGCATCATCTAACAGGCTTCTCTTCACTTGCATCATCAGCATTAAAAAACACAAGCAAGAACAACTACAGTATTTGTACTCACTACTCTAAATTGTTCCAATTTCTGATTGCCTTTAATAAAGAAGGGACATTCCTTATCTCCTGTTCTGTGTCCGTAACGTTTACACCTCCAACCTTTAAAAAAAAAAAGAAGCAGCAGCGGTGAATTGCAACTCTGAGCCAGATCAAAAGAAATAGAAAAAAACCAAACCAAAACCACCAAAAACGAATGGCTACATGAAAATCCAATGACATCTGGAATCTTTTCAGTCTTACACTGCATGACTTTGACTTCTTTTCCCAAAGGCATCCAAAGCCCTTTTGTTGGGGCATGCGCCAGGAATTCTCGGGCGCTTTCATTGCCTGGTACATCAGGTATGCAGTCTTCTGGCTTGGTTTCGTTCTCCTGTGGAAAAAGATAAGGACCATAAAATCACACATTATTTTTCTTTGAGCTCTGTAAAAATGAGTACTCCAAGTGTGCAGGCCTTCTCTTATTCCCCCCATAACGCTTCTTTTTCTTGTAACAAAAAGGATCTAAAATACCTGACTCTTTTAACAGCACTAAGTAATTTTCTGCTTCCCTCACCCTTGAATATTCCATTCTGAACTTCATTGCCGTATTAATTCCATTCCTCCCATTTATTGTATTAATTCCATTCCTTCCCATTTATTTTAGTAATTCATTTAAATAATACAAACGAAAACTTAACGGACAAGCAGAGACTTTCTTCCTCTTCCTCGTAACGAGACATAACAAAAACAGCCTTCACAAGAAAGCAATATTTTTTAGATTACGGTTTAAGTATATTAGTTTGGCAAAACAATGATCACTATGAAAGTATTTTTACACCAATATTTGAGCGTATGCAATGGAGAAGAATCATGAAAAGGTGTTATTTGAACTGAAAATCTTCTTTATCATAAACGACTCCCCTTTACCACGCTATTTAATACTGTGTGAAGCGTGTGTGCTAAGAGGTGATGACAATTGGTATCATCCTGTCTGCTCTGAGCATTTCACTCTGGATTCAAACAGGTTGGCTTGTAACCGAGGAGCTCTCAGTTTGCGCCTGGAAGCACCGACTTCTCCCTGTCATTTATATAAGTAATGTAGGTACTTCAGATAAACGGCTAAAAGGTTGTATGAAAATCCCTCGTAATGCTAAAAACTTACTGCAGTATATTTACCAACCTTAATTAGCCCTGGGGGAGGCTTCTCATAGCTGAAAAGCAATAGGAGCATGGTTACTCTGCTGCTCAGCACAGACAATACAGAAAAGGCAGTATTTCGATGGCACAGAGTTAAAACTTTCACCTCGTATTTTCCCTTAAATTTTACTCAATCAGTAACCACCAAGAACTACGGCAGAACACGGACACCTGGATGCAAACAGACTGACAGACAGCATCTGTCACATCACCCCACGCGTCTCTTGCGAAAATCCTTCAGATTCGTATTTTTGTGAGAGGCCAACTGCTTTCACCATGCTGCTTTGCAGGGAGGTGTGATACGTCCAATTTAGCTCCGGTCACCCTAAATGCACAGTTCTCTTTTTCTGTAGCACCCCTCCTCGAGGTCTCACTGATCCAAATGTCTTTATTCCAGCACTGCTGAATCATAGATGTACTCAGCTGAAAACGTCAAGTCGGTTCCTTACACTGAGCTGGGCCAAACATTGTATATTACTATTATTTCACCTTATTCTCTTTGTGTACTGAAACTAAAGACAGAACCTTTCTGACAGAAATACCATCTTTCTGGCAGCATTTCTCTGCAGTTAATGGTAGATATAAAATGTATTAAAATCCAAATAGCAAGCAGGTGCTACTGGAGCACAGCAACTGAGAGGGTGCGTGGGCTTAGAGGAGTTAAATGGCAAATCACTATAAAATGGCCTAAGAACTAACTTTCTGAGTGCTGTTCGGTGCATTTCCTAAGATTTTTTCTCCCCCTTGGAAAGGAAAAAAAAACCTCATGTTCTTGCAAACCTTCTAATATTTGGTATGAAACGGCATAAACATTTTACATCACCCAAGACTACCGACGGAGTCATCAGGCAGATCTCAAACCGTTTAATCTTTTTTTTTTTCTTTTTAAAACCCACTCTAGAGGAAACCGGCCGAACAGCCTCCGCTTCCATGACTCGCAGGAGCCGGGACAAGACCCGTTTTCCCCACAAGTCGTTTCTACTCAGTGAGCGGGCGGCTCTGGAGGAGGCCCCGGAGCCCGGGCGCCGCCGGAACGCTGCTGCTGGGCAAAACCGGGCCGTGCTCTTAGAACGGGAGGGAGCGACCGGGCCCTGCCTTCCGCGGGGCTGCGGGAAGGTAAGAGCCTAAACAAGAAAACCCCTAAAACCCGCCCTGGAAGCGAGCCCCAAGCGCCAGCGGGGCGGGCTGAGGGCAGCGGGCGGGCAGCCAGGCGGGGCCCGCGGCCTGCGCCTTCCTCGCCCCCCGGGCAGGGGCTGAGCCCCGGGCAGCCTCCCCTCCTTACAAGGACTCCAGGTGCTGGAGCTTCTGGAGCTGCTGCGCCTCCTGCCTCTTCCGTTTCCTTTCATGCCGGTCGTGGCTCCTGCCGCCGCTCGCCGCGGGCTCCGGGTGGCTCTTGGGCCTCGCCTGGCTGCCCCTCGCCGCTCCCTCCTCCTCCTCCTCCTCCTCCTCCTCCTCCGGTCGTGCCCTGTGGGACATCGGCGCGGCGGCAGCGGCGGGCAGGGCCGCGGCGGACAGCGAGGCCCCGGCAACGCCTCCTCCTTCTCCTCCTTCTCCTCCTCCTCCTCCCGCCCTCCCGGCCGCGCATTTCGGTTCCACTTCCCCTGCCGGGCAGCGGCTCCTCCCGCCGCGGCCTCCCCTCAGCCCACGGCCGGCCCCGGGGAGCGGCACCCTTCCCGGGCAGTGAAAATAACGTGCGGAGGGTTTTGCCTTCAAAACGCTAATATTAAAAAAAACCAAACAAACCCACAACCCAAAACACCACCTCAGTGCCTGGCCGAGGCCTGAGGGAAGATGGGGGCAGGCCAAGGGATGCCACCAACAGTCCTTTCTCTCCTCCTCCCCTCCTGTAGCCCCCCAGCACCACCACCAACCTATACCTGAGCATTAACCTATTTGTCCCCTTACGTTAACGCAGGGAATCGATTTGATGTACATTGTGAAATACAGCAGGCGATTTTCCCAGTGAACAAAAAGTTGCAGAGTTCCTGTGGCCTTGTGGAACGTGGTGGTGTGGTGAGGAGGAGCTAAGAGTGAAGTATTTGCTTCTGTCAATAAACTGTGAGAAGTGAACAGCCAGGCCTTTGAAGGAGAGCTGGAAAAGGCTGATAAAAAGGAACATCCTCCCCCAAAGGGCGCTCGGAACTGGGGAATTGCCAAAAGAAGCATGAAGACAGCGAAAATCTGCAGTAACCGGGGGAAAGGTAAATGTGGCAGGGGGAGGTCACGACTACTGACTCATGGACCACCTACCCAAATTATACCACCGCCTCAAAAGAATATGGGACAGAGCATGGGGAGTGATTTAGATAGCAAGCAAGGACATTTTAACCAATTATTTAGGTGAACAACAATGTATATGTATTAGAAAGACTGAATAAATAAAACTTTGTGCACAAAGAACAGGTGATACAGGATGGTGGTGGGCTGGCTTTGTGGAATTACCACCCAGCACCCCTCTTTGCACAAATGTGGACTAAGTAAAACACCTCTGCTCTGCTCTGTGTGTATATTGGTGTGCAGCACACCAGGTAAACAACCCTCTTTTGGGACAACGGTGCCACATTCGCTGGCACGCAGTCGGGCACACTCTCTTTTAACCATGCTTCTGCATTCAGGGAGTAGTTAACTTAATGGTCCTTGAAACAATTACACTACCTGTACTAAAACCATCCCAGTGACGGACTGTATGTAGTAATTCTACTTTAACGTGGCAGTGCTTGAACACTAACTCTTAGTGCTCACATGCCAAACATTCCGTTACCTCTTGCTGTAGCTGTTGGATTAGGTTATAGCTCTGGTTTTGTGGGGACAGAATCCCAGCCAGCCATGGTCTGCAGCTGGTAGCAGTTTCCAGTCAGCCAGGGCAGCTGACCTGAGTTGGCCACAGGTGTATCCCATCCCATAAATATCACCCTCGTTATAAAGGGGGAAGGTTGCTGAGAACAGGGGCTTCTTTTCCTCCTCTTCTTCCCTCTCGGCCTGCTTCTCCTTGTTCTTGGTGGGCCTCTCTTACCAACCTGCTCCTGAGGACTGCTTTCCTGTTTATTGTGATCACTGTGTGCTCAGGCTGAGTAGAACTTTCTAATTTTATATTGGTGTTGGTATTAGTTTTGCTTTTTCTTTACAGCTGTTTTCAACCTGTGGGTCTCCTCTCCTTGTCCCAATCCCATTTCTCATCTGGGGAGGGCTCAGCAGGTGACCAAGTGACTGCTATAGTTTAGCCCCTGATACAGGCTAAATGTAGACAGTTATCTATTAGTTATACTTCTTATGTGAAATTAGCAGTGTGCTGCGTTTAAGATTCTATATGTCTGGCTTCAGAACTATTAATTCCCCTTAAACCCCTGGTACAACTTGCTGGTTTGTGTCCCTTTTTCCTCTTTAAGGGCTGTGCCTCAACTAATCCCCACACTTTTCTTTTTCACCAGACTTATGGAAGGCTGTGTATCAACATCTAACCTGCGATCAGGATGTCTGGATAGCCCAGGCCTTTTTGTTTCCTGGTTTTTTTGGCGGGCTTCTTCAGGCTGCCCCTCCGGTGCGCTGAGGTAATTACAATCTAAGACTTGAGCATACAACGTGTTGTGGCCTGGTTTTGGTCCTCAGGAGTTAATGAGATGGTTGAAGTCCTGGAGAATTACCTTAACACCGAGGCACTTTGTCTTCCCTTTGGTTATGGTGGGGAGCAGGGCGGAGAGGCAGGCTAAGGGGGTTCACTCCCTCACCAAGGTCTCGAGGAAGGTTTGGGAGGCAGCTGAGGAGCTGGGAGTGAGGGAAGCAGACGGGTGAGCAAGGATGGCCCCCATCATG
This sequence comes from Coracias cyanogaster, assembly GCA_033124195.1. NCBI lineage: Eukaryota > Metazoa > Chordata > Aves > Coraciiformes > Coraciidae > Coracias > Coracias cyanogaster. The sequence continues at coordinate 6,591 of JAVSBS010000413.1, forward strand.
GTGGTCACAGGCCCTGCTTGTCAAAGGCCAAAATATGTGCAGACAGAGGGAGGAGGTGGTCAGGGCCATCTCTTGCAGCATCCACAGCACACAGAGTCACTTTTGTTTTTTCTTTCTTTTCTTTTTTTAATGGGCAGGTTGGTGCCATGGGAGGTATGTGTTGATTATGGGGTAGGTTCTAGCCACAGGCTCAGCGAGGTCTGGCTGGGGCCGTGCTGCTGCGGTTGGAGCTTTGTGGCAAGCAGAGGGCAGCTCCCTCCTCCTCAGCCTATGAGCATCCCCAGAGGGGTTAATCTGCTGCCAGGTTTTGCAGCTTCCTGCCCAGCCATCATCTTTCTGTGGCAGGATGAGGAATGGAGGCAGGTTAGTGTTGGGAAGGAAAAGTTAAAATGGCTACTTCAGCCTGACGCTGAAGTTCAATGGCAGGTGGGACTTGGGGGATTGCTTAAAAGCTGAGTGAAATGCAAGAAAATAGAAGTCCAGGAATAGAAGGTGATTTTAATTGTGTTCATCTTGGTACTTCAAAAGTCTGCATCAAAGGCAGAGGATGCAGTTGCCTGGAATTTGCCATTGCAGCCCACTGTGGTTCTGAAGCATAGTAAGACAGAAACAGTAATGAGAAAGCCAAAGATATATTTAACAATGTGATATTATTAAATGAGCACTACTTTAATGTTTTAGCCACTACATGTCATGTTTCTCACTTGCATTCAGCCAAGTGGCTGCCGTTGTAACTTCAGATCCTGGGAGGCTATTTTAATCCAGTTAATTCTGTCACAGTCTTCTGCAAGTCTTGGTGCTTTTTTTTATATTATGCTATTAATGTATAATATTGATGAAGATTTTTATTTCATGCACCAAACTTTGTAGGTCTACTGGCACTGGAAAGAATGTAGCGGCCGTTCTACCATGAAACAGCAGCAAAGCAACTCAGTCTTGCAGCTCTGCTTCTCGAAAAACACAACTTCAGCTCTTCATTAACTAATTCCAATGTATCCATCTAGCTGAGATGTCATGAGATGGCATGTAAGTTGTGATAAAACCTTTTTAATTCTTCCTGTGGGTCCGTAGTTAGCTTGTGAGTTTTGCTTAGCCATGGGCCTTTTCGGGAGTTTTACTCGTAGCCTTTCTCTGGGCCTAATCTGAGAAGAAGAGGCTGAGTTCCCGCTGTCTCCTGAAATGGCGGATCACAGCCGTTGATGTGAGGTGCAAAACTCGATGAATAGCTCTTGTCTAAAGGCAAAAGCAGTTTATTTGCTGATCGGAGTAAAATACCTGTGTGTCAACGTGCAGTATGAGGTAAATGCAAGGTGATGTGATTTGAGGTAATCCACTGCGGAGCAGGTTAAGCAGAAGGCCTGATGTTTGCTGGAGGCTAAAAGATTTGCTGTTGTGACACTGCTCGCGTGTGGTAACACGTCAAATCGCCATCAGTCCCTTACATGGTTGTGTGTCTTCAAGCAACGAGTGAGGCAGGAGAAATACTTTTTGGGTGTTGCAATTACATTTAAAATGTCTGAAAGAGCTTAGATAAGACACAGTATCAATTTTCACTCCATTTAGAAAAATGGCAACACTTACTAAAAGTAAACAGTTGGGCTGATGCCTACTAAATAGAGACTTTATTTTGGAAGCAAACTCTGGTGATATAATGGAGGGTTTTGCCTCCCCCCATCATTCCAATGTTATTTTGCTGATCTCAAGTGTGTACTTACTTCATGTTTTCAAATAACAGTAGTCAGACTCTGGAACAACTTTCCAAAAGTGTTAAGACAGTGAGAGAAACCTAATTAATTCTAAGATGGAGAGTTTCCAGTTCATGGATGGTATTCTATGGGAGGGATGTATGCAATGGTAAAAGAGACAGGTTCTCAGGAAACCCTCCCAGGCTCGCTTTCGTACACCCGTGACCATTTGAAATTGGCTGAAGTGGGAAGAGTTTTGCCAGTTTGGAGTGGGTAAAGGCTTGGCTTAGCTAGCCTCAGACTCAATGACTTCAGCCTTGACAGAATAATTGACACCAATTCAGGAGCTAAGCACGCGGTCCCAAAGTGTGGGGTTGCAGGTGGAGGCAGAAGGACAGACATATATGGGATATAATCCTTGTCACTGAGAGTTTGGCTGCAGTTCTTTGCATCCCAGTGGCCCTTGCATCCAGGCCCTAATTTCTGAGCAGATCGGGGCCTTTATGCAGTACTCTTTACTGCAGTAAATTATTGGGGCACACAGAAGGTAGAAGTAGATAGGTAGAGAAATCAGCTCAGCCACAGCATTTTCAGTGTGTTCTTCCTTGGGTTTGATGCAAATAATTTTCTAGTGCATTTTCTCATCATTTTCATAAAAAATGAACTTCATCACTTTATTACCCAGCTCAGAAGTACCCAACTGTGCGCTCAGGCTTTTTAACCCCCATTTTTAATAGAAGGAGATTATTTAAAGATGTATGTAGCTCCAAAGTGGTTTGTTTGTTTTGTTTTGTTTTTTCCTCCTGAGAGAAGCCTTGGATTCCTCTGACTGTTACACACTTACCCAAGGACACAACTGCTTTTGTATCAGTCCTTAGGAAAGATCAAAGCAAAATGAATTGTGAAAGAGGGAGTTGGAAAAAAAAAAAGTCATCATTGCTTGCAGCTCTACTTATTCAGGAGCAAAGATCCTCAGTATCCTTGCTTAAATCTGTTTTATTTAAAGGGCTTATATTAGCTGAGAATCAGGTTCCTTGTACTTAGCAGGATATTTATTTGAAGTTATGTTGATTTTTTTTTTTTCTTTTTTCCCTCCTTTATTTGAATGTTGTGCTTCCAACATTTCAAAAGTTAATTTTTGGGCAAGTGCCTTATCATAAGAGCTGACTGTAATTCCAGCTTCACCAAACGCTCTAAGCAAAAACATTAATTGCTGTTGCAACATCAAGTATCTGATAGGCCTGCATGTCTCATAATATCCATTACAACCTTGATATAAATAAATGTTTTAACTACAAGCCACTAGTGGGGACAACTTAATTTACATCTCTGTCATCCCATGGGCATCAGTATGCCTGTGGGAGTGTAACCCTGGTGGAATGTTAGCCCATCTGTTTTTCTCCTTTTTGGGCTGGCTAAAGCTTTGGGCCAGGATCTGTTTCTGATTATGTGTCAGATCTTACACACAAGAGAGGAATCCAGAACCCGTGTTAGGCTCCATGGAAAGCTAAGCACCTCCAAATGGGACCCAGAAGAAGCAGCAGGATGAGCAGAGCTCAATCTAAACCCAGCATGGGCAGCCCCCAGCTGCCTGGAGCTAGGAGATCCTCAGACTAGAGTAAGTCTAATATCTGGACCATTCCCAACCTCAGGGAAGGCTACCTCAGAACAACAGTGGCACTTCTAACCACTTGGGAGCCTCAGCTGTCAAGAGAGGTGCTGACATACTTGATTGCAGAGAAAGGAAATGTTTTGTCTGAAGTGGAAGTGCTGCCAATTTCTTTTGTATACTAACTTAATGAGGAAATGAGAGACTTGGGTTCCGTTCTCTCCTTGGTCTAGGTATTCAGTGATGGTGGCTCCTGTGTCACCAGGAAAAAACACCTAACCATCAGGCTAATGGCTCTGCTGGTGGGGGCCACCTGCCATCTGTATTCTGCTCTTTGGAAGCAAAGCAAAGCGCTTGAGACTCATGGGCTCAGAAGGACAAGTGTGGTTGAAACAGGCTGTGAATACACTGAGAGGGGTGCCCACCACAACCCTGGAAGCTGTTCCTCTTTAAGAGACAAGAATCAATGCCCTAAGCAGAGGGCAGAGCCCCATTCTCCCTCCAGCAGCACCAGGTGACAGTATCACGCTACTATTTCCCACTTCTCTGATTAATCTCCTGTTGACAACAGCACTGCTCAGCAGGGAAAAGTGCTCCTACGCACCGGAACCGGCACTGTGGCATTCACTGCCGTGCGGAGTCACAGAAATGGAGCAAACAGGATGGCCACAGCTGCGTTTTGTCCAGCCCTGATCCTGTCAGTGTTTGAGACTCTGTAAACGTCGACAGGGGCAAGCCATTTAGGAGAATTGGGCAGAAGAACATCAATGTTTTGGATCCCAACCAAGCACAGCTGTGAACTAAGCGTTGGATTTTTTATTTCTGTAAAGACAAGGTTACTCCCTAGGGTATTCAAAAATGTGCCCTTGCAGGAAGGCTGTACAGCTAAGCAAGGAAGTGTCTTTGGAAACCAGGGTTCTGCAGCAAAGTTGTGTGAACTGCAGCTTTAGGCTGAAGTCCCTTTGTAAGGCTCCATCCCATTTTAAGCACTCAAATCTTTTTGTTGGATCCATCCCAAAGACTGATAAGCTGGGATTTAGAAGAGGAATTATTGTCTTCCTTTTGGTAAATTCTGCCCTTCAAGCCTCTGGTAGCTGATTGTGTGGATGAACTCCCTCCATCCTTCCGTGGAGGTGCTGCCTTGTGGATCACTTGGAGTTCATGGTGGTCAAGTCACACCTACCATCAGAAGTGTAATGCCTACTGTCTATTCCAGCCGCCACTCAGTGAAAATAATCTATCTTTGATCTTTCTTCGTTATTTTAACTCAAGATTTTAGAGACATGAAATCCCTGAGCAACTTCTATTTTTAATGAGTTTTTGCCCTTTGCTCTCTGGCCTTTATAAATAAATGCAAATAACCATATGTTGTCCCAGCCCTTTTGTGCTGTGCCATGGACATTTTTCAAGAACAAGGCTGTATTTGATGGGTGTATTTGTGTGGTACGCTATGATATAATGTTGTATCTCTGGGTATCCGCTGACATGCAGTTCCTTCTGTTAATAGAAGGCCCCAAATATGTCATTATGGAGGCAAAGCTTCACACAGCCCTCGAGGGACTTTGCGTGAGCGAGGATGTGGCACGTTTGGGAGCTGTGTGAGCAGCAGGAGCACTCAGATACTAACGGTGTGTTATATAACGGCAGCAGGGAATGGAGATCTTGGCTGACAACCCTTGGGCAGTCTCCCAGCTTCTTACAAAACGTACCATTCTGTGGGATCGCTTGTCCCCAAGCTGACTGAGCAGGACTTTGGTTTCATAAGAAACAGCCAGATGCAATGAAATCCATAATTCTCTATTTCTCTGTTTTTGACAGATGAGAGGTTGAGTCAGGATCGCTGCCATTTGAACCCATTATTAGAGGGATGATAATTATTCCAGACTGGATGTTCCTCATGTATTAAACCTCTCTATATACACTGCTTATATATATACTGCTTAACCCCTAATGGTTATCGTCTTACTGTCATCAAAGCTGGCCGGAGTTTTGCCACTGACTTGGTGGGGATCAAGGCTAGATTGTTGGCCTGGCAGCCAGGTTTTTTTCATAGCTGCAGGAAATTCCTCCTTCTGAGCTTTGGCTGTATTCTTAAATCAGCGATCAATTTGCAAAACCATTTCCCTTGCAGAAGCAGATTCCTTTCCTGAGTTTTGCCTCCATAAGATAACTGATAAAACAGTTCCCATTTAAATGATGCCCGGTGTATCAAGTAGAAGAGGCAGATGCATCTTCAGTGCCAGAGTCTGTCCTCGGTATGTCCCCTCTGAGTTGCCAACTTTCCAGTGGAACGCTGATTAAGTTGCCTGAAGAGGCTCCAGTGTTTATTAACGGGTCACAGAAACTACAGAAATAGTCATGAAAAATACAATCTAAAAATTAAAAGCAGAGATTCTTGGTTCTGCTTGCCACCTCTGTTGAGCAGGAAGGTGACTTTCTCTTGTTAAAATAGCTGACCTGTTAGCTCCACGCCAAACAGCTGTTCCCACTTAACCCTAGGTTTTTTCCAAAACTCTCCAAAGTCTGCAGCTCTTCAAGCTTAACGTACTTCCTGTGTGTCAAGTTACCAACTTTCTAGGTAACTGAAATGAATGGAAACTCTGAGTTCTAGACCTTCTTTCCCTGCCCCTCTGAGGAGGGTAACGCAGAGAGCCGAGGGTAGCAGCGGTACACTAGTGAAGGAAGGGTTAGTTAAGCAGGTGCACCCACGAGTGTCTCTAACAGTAATGAGAAAGGAATTCAGATATTGGACTGTTGACACTCATGCCAAATGCATGAAAATAATTGTTTTCCAGTGGTGGGCTAGGAGCCTTTAGATTTTTATTCCATTATGCTGGTTTTGCTGTGAATGACATCTAGGAACCCTCTCTCATTGTTACTTTTGCTTGAAAGTTACTGTTGTCTATAGCTGTAGATGTATCTTTCTATTTCTATATCATTATAGTTGAAGACAACACATTCCTTCTGAGTCTGGTCTGTATTGAGGCAGATTTGTGCACGGCCTGTGCTGTTATATATCACTTGTGGAGTGTGCAAAAGCCAAACAACAAAAAAATAGCATTCTGTAATAGGGCTTTCTCCTGCCAGCCTTGCCTGGTGCTTTTTGGTCATGCTTGAATAAACTAAAAAATGAGACGTGTTCTGCCCAGTTATAAAGTAATTTTAATAATGTACCCATGATATTGCCAAAACAAGTAGATGTTGGCTGCAGGTGGTTAGGCAGCGTTAATCAAACATTAAATTATCTGGAAACAACAGCTTGAAGGTTGTGCGGGGAAAAAAACCAGGGTGTTTTGGGTCTCCCTAACCACAAGATAACAGTGGAGGCCTGGAATTCAAGCACAGGATGGTAACGGAGGCCTGGGGGCTGTAGACACAAACCACAAAGTATCAGCCACAGGTCACTAAAGAAATGAAGCCTTAAAAGTTGAGTCGGTTGATTTTATGGGTGGACAAAAGAAGCCTGCAACGCAGGTAAACCTTGTAACGTGCAGTAAAGGGAGATACAAGATGGAACTGTGAGCTTACAAAGAAGGAGCAAGTTGAGAGGTTGTTAGCAAACACAAAAATTGACCCCAAGCAGACCTGAAGTGAGAGGAAGAAATGCGCAACATCTTTCTTCTCCTGGCAGAGAGGAAGAAGAAATCATAAATATTAGCACTGTAATTGTGGCAAAGAACTCGGGCTTATGACAAGTTATTATAACCACCCCTTTCTTTTTCTAAAGAAGGCTGGTGTTTTGAGCCCAGCGGAAGGGTAAGCGTTATACCAGAGAAAGGCACAGATAATACTAAGTTTGTGTGTAGTAGTTATAAAGTAGTCCTGAGGAGAACGATTTAGGAGTGCTGGTTGAGGAACAGCTCACCGTGAACCAGCAATGTGTGAGTACAGCCCGGAAAGCCAACCATGTCCTGGGCTGCATCCCCAGGAGCGTGGCCAGCAGGTTGAGGGATGTGATTCTTCCTCCCTACTCTGGTGAGACCCCACCTGGAGTACTGTGTCCGGCTCTGGAGCCCCCAACACAAGAAGGATGTGGACCTGTTGGAGCAGGGCCAGAGGAGGGCCATGAAGGTGATCTGAGGGCTGGAACACCTCTGCTGTGAGGCCAGGCTGAGATCGTTGAGGTTGTTCAGCCTGGAGAAGAGAAGGCTCCTGGGAGACCTTATTGCAACCTTCCAGTATCTGAAGGGGGCCTACAAGGAAGCTGGGAAGAGACTTTTTGTAAGGGCTTGTAGCGATAGGATGAGGAGTAATGGCTTCAAACTGGAAGCAGGGAGTTTTAGATTAGAAATTAGGAAGAAGTTTTTTGCTCTGAGGGTGGTGAGATGCTGGCACAGGTTGCCCAGGGAAGCTGTGGATGCTCCATCACTGGATGTCTCCAAGGCCAGGTTGGATGGGGCCTTGCGCAACCTGGTCTAGTGGGAGGTGTCCCTGCCAGGGCAGGGGGGTTGGAACTAGGTGATCTTTAAGGTCCCTTCCAACCCAAACCATTCTATGATTATTGAATGAGCTGCAATAATAATCTAACTTGGACTACAAGTCTTAGCATCGTTGTAACTTGGCTAATAATAACAGAACTCTTTCATCTGCTAAGACTTTTAATTCCTGGCTTTGTTTATGAAGTGTTTCTTTAGCCCGCGTGGACTGCATGGGATGTTTGTTCTGGACACGAAGCGTAAGGACAGGCAGATAAAACTTGGCTGTAACAATCGGTGAAGGCAGGCAGCAAAGACTGGCCTGTGCTGCAACAGCCCAGCAAAACAGGAATGGGATCAGCACGTGCCCAGCACTCAGTATGATCTCACCAGCTCTGTGCAAACACCTGAAGATGGTTGTGTGATGTGAAAGCACCCAATTTTGCAAGCCTGGACCTAAAACTGTCCTTTAGCACAGGGATCGGATGGCTGGAAGAGGTGATGGGGATGTCACCCTACAGTTGCTCCTCTTTTAAAAAAACAACAAACCAAAACAAAACTCAGAAACACAGAAATATCCTATGAATCCATGTGACTGCTTCCAAAAGAATGTTGAAATTTCTAGTAGAAGTGAAGAGTTGGTATCTGAATACATGAGGTTTTTATCTCTTGAGATACAAAGTGTGAGTAAAAATTGATGCAACAACCACTAAGTGGTTACAACTAGGGGAGAAGATGGCAGCGATCCTCCTGCGCTGGACCCTGGATAAGCACCTGCTTTAATGCCCGTGAACAGGACTAAGAACCAGTGAGTGCTGCTCTGTAATACCTGCACTTCAGGCACTTCTCAGGGGATTCACGTATGAATATTAAGGAAGGAGGGGAAAAATAACAAGGTGTCCTGTTTCCACTTTGCTTAGGCAGCGGCTGCTGGCAGCTACGGACCTGACTCGCCTCTTTTCCCATCATCTCTGCAAGTAATTCCCCAGGACAGGCACAGTGAGTTTGTGGTGTGCTCATTTTGAAACGCAGGCAGGTTTTACCTCTGGTAGAACAGATACCCTTACCCTTCAGGAAGGTTTGCGTCGTTTATTCTGTGCCAAGTTGTTTCCTCTTCTCCTCCCAACACGTGCAGCTTCCAGAAGGTGTTTTATTGGCAGGGGATGGGTGGGTGTGGGGGTGGGGAGTAGACTGGAGCTTGGATAAAAGGCTTCTGTCTTTCTGGGCTGGAATCACAGTCCACACCTCATTTACAAACCAACTTTATTAAGGCAGCTTTGTTTAAAAGAATGTTGGAACAAATCGTTACTATTTTTAATTACAGAGCCATGACAGTTCCCGCAGACAGAGTACAAACAGGGTGTGATAAAACGTAGGCGTGATAAATAAGTTACCCAGTGTGACCATTTTGCTTCTCACCTTGGTGTCTATGCTGCTTCTCAAGAACCTTTTTTAGTCTTCAAATAAATGCACAGTGCTTCACCCATCTCTTTTGATTCAGTGAAACCCCTTTATAATAACAAAGTCTCAGTAATTAACGCATTTAAGAAGCCCAGCATGATCCCCGTTACAGAAACCACTCCTTTCTGCACGGTTTGAGCAGCACAGTTCTGAGACTGGACATGTTCCATATGAAAGTTCAGCGAGACTCGCCATTTTCCAGCCTTTGTCTAGCAGAAGGCTGAAGTGGAGCTCACTTTTCTGCTTTTTTTTTTTTCTTTTTGTGCATGAAACTGCAGAAATCCACAGATCGAAAACCTGTGGCTTGCCCATACGTACCCTTTGATAAGAATATCCCCATCTTCCTGCAGCTTAGTATAAGCTCTCCCTTGTTTCAAACCCCTCCTCTGACTTCGTGGGTACCTGCAATGTACTTAGAATATGCTTTAGTTCACGTGAGTTTAAATGATTTGTTATCCAACGCATTTCCCATCTCCAACTAGTTATGTTACGTTAGGTATGTCACTTACAAACAGATTTGTTGAAATTTTAGCCCATCCGTAGATGAACTTTTCTGAAATTCTGGTAACTGATTTTCAGACTTGTGTTGAAATGTCAGCTTTTCTGAAAAAGTGAGTTTTAACCTCTGTGGCCTCTATTTTCAAGGGTATTTAGGTCTGAAAATTCTTGCCCTTTTTCTGTGAAATGAGGTTAAGGGCATTTTCATATTCCACACATACCCATGTATATATTGCCTGATAAATGTATGAGCATTGAATGGAAATAGGTAACACTTAAATATATGGTTGTGAGAAACGCTAGAAAAACTGGAGGCACAGGGGAGTTTTTCTGCTGTTGTGCACTGGCATGTCTACACTGAGGCCACCATCGTTGCTCTCATGTCATTAGGTGAAAGTTTTGCCCAGAGCTGGCTTGCTACGATTACTTGTTCTCTTCTAGTAGTGTACGAACTACAGCAGTTACAATGAGAACACAAAAGATGACACGGCTGATGTCTCAAAAGTGTGCGAGCTAGACCTATGCTTTTGGCAGCCCTCGACCTTACACGCAGCAGCAGTGTTGGTGGAAGACAACAGGCAACTGTCATCTGTCCTTGAGGTTGGCTGCAGGGAGCTGCTGCCTCATCTCTGCTGGTGGTGGGGCTTTTGTAAGTGCTGTCTAACTCATGTCTGTTACGGTGTGACCTCCAACAAGGGAGTTGCTGAGTACCTGGGGGCAAGTGAGACTTTCTTCTGGCATGGCAAGGTCTGAAAGAGGTTACTGGTTCATAGCAGTACCTGCTATTTGTTTGGCTTTCACCAGAACATCTGTAGTGGGTGGGGTAGAGATAAACTGAAGATGAATTGGAGTAAGAGCGACTGAGAGACTTTTGGCTTAGGACTCTGGGGCTGTTTAGCCTGGAGAAGAGGAGGATGAGAGGGGATCTGGTCAATGTTGATCAGTATCTAAAGTAAGGCGTCAAGTGGATGGGGTCAGACTCTTTTCAGTGGTGCCTAGTGACAGGACAAGGGACACAAACTGGAACCCAGGAGGTTCCATCTGAACATGGGGAACAACTTCTTTGCTGTGAGGGTGGCAGAGCCTGGCCCAGGCTGCCCAGCGAGGCTGTGGAGTCTCCTTCTCGGGAGAGATTCCAAACCCACCTGGATGCGATCCTAGGCACCCTGCTCTGGGTGAGCTGCTTTAGCAGGGGGGTTGGACGGAGGTCCCTTCCAACCCCCATCGGTCTATGATTCTCATTATCATATAACGTACCTACGGTATTGGCAATTTAAAGCGTACCCTTTTCTCTCATGCTCTGGGCACTTCTGTGTTTACTGCTAAACACCTACTGGTAATCAATCAGAATAGAATCTGCATGTGAAATACTTTGTGGAGGTGGCTGGTGACTCCAGCACAACTCTTTGTGAAGAGTACAGAGCTCTGTGCCGCAGTATTTCTTATGGCCCGCCAAGGAAGAAGCCCAAGCCACCTGGATCACTTTGGTCACCAAAGGCATTTGTCATGCCCTCATGAGTCACACCACTGACAGTAAATTACATGTAGTTAAATGTGTAACTGATAGAAAGATTATAATTTTGGACAAAAAAAAGCTATTTTGAATGCCAGATGCTCTGAATTTATCATGTAGCTGCATGAAATAAAAATAGCACTTATTGAGAATGTTTTATGGATATAATTTAGCCATATTTAATACTTAAAACCAGTGTTGATACACTGCTTCTGTGGTTGTTCCGAAGTATCTGAAGATCTCCACGAACTTTATGGATCTTTAGAGGAATAAATTGAGGTTATAATTGAGTATGTCAGTTATAATTATGTCAATTATAATTGGATTACTTGAAATCAGCTTAGCAGAGAGACCACTGTGGTCCTTTCATATCAGTTGTAACCCAAAACTCTTCTCCAAAGAGCTTCTTCAGAGTTCTAGAGAGAGTACATACTGAGGTGAACAGCTGTGGAAAACTGGAGAAGATAAAAATAACTCAGAATCCCTTCACGCAATCCCTCTGTAGATTATACAGCCAAGACTAGCATTACACTGAGATCTTTCTGAATATTACCTACTGATTGAAAGCAGATTGATATTTTTTTTTAAGCTGGATTTTATATCAATTCAAGCTGTTTCCCATTGCTCTCAGTTTTTTCCTTCTACTATCTGAGTCCTCTCTAAACTTGCCTGCCATAATTTCAAAGGTATGTGCAAGCTGCAACATTTGACATCCCCTTTCTAAGACAAGGACTAGCGCTGTTTTTCTTGATCTATAATTGATAGAGAATTGAGAAAGCATTGCAAATCCACTCTCTATTGTTCTATCTTGGTATGCTGCCTTTTTAGGAAATCTCCCTATCAAAACACTAACACATAATTCAGGCACCCAGGGCCTGAACCTCGGGGCCTTTCATCTTGGCCGTCTGATGGGTATTTAAGAACAGTGAGTGGTTAAGTACTGGGTAAGTCCAACAGCTGCTCAGCAGAATATTTCCCTCGTCACAACCTCTCCTATGTCTGTGCCAAATGCGTTGCAAACATTTTAACCAGCGTGAGGTCCGTCACCTCCTGGTGCCTGGCGCTTGGCTGCAAGCACTCTGCAAGGCGCAGAACAGCACCTCGAGTTACACACCACTGGTATCTCGCCTACCTCAGACTCAGGCTAAGGCTTCAGTTCCTTTTCCTGCGTTACCAGAAATTAATCTTTAAGTGAAATAACTTTTAACCATGCTCCTCTGCTTTCTTCAGTGCTTCTGAGACATGGTTTGTACCAGCAGCATATGAAGGAATTTTCACATCCAGCTTCTTGGCGCTTGAGCTTTTGAATTTCTCCCCTGTGCGATGAGCTCCAGTAGCAATGCTGCTGTGATACACAGAGAGTAAGAGCTGGCATTTTTACTTCCTTGCCCTTCAAAAGATTTGGGAATAGCATAAAATCCTTGAGATGTATTTTAGCTGGATACAGCATAGCCCAAAGCTGGGAGAACTGCAGCCCCATGAGGGACACAGCATCCTCCAACAGGAGTTGTGAAGGCAGCTCCTTAATCCTCATGTAATGCCTGACCTGTGACATTCCTGAAAGCTCAATTTCCAGGGAGAGAATGGGCCTTACCTGTACTGTGGTTTTAAGTCTGGTCCCTCCAGGAGCAGCTTCTCTAGGAGCTTTAGGCGTGTCTGTGCTTATCCCTCTGCTCACAGTGTCGTTGCTGTGTGTCCGCCTGACTGAAGAACAGAGGATCTCATAGCAATGAGGATCCCCAAAATGCTTCTGGGGAGGCTGGGCTGGTGTTCAAACATACCGACATACAATTAAGAATTTGTTTTGTGTGTGTCTGTGCTTTAAAAAAAAAATAGCAAAATGTTAAAAATGATATTTGTAAGGAAAATACAAGAAAGCTTTAGACAGGAACTGCACCTCCATGGCTGACAACTACCTTGAGCTCTGGTTGTCCATACGGAGAGGTGCATCAGCTCCAGGGCGAATGGAGCAGAGCTGAGAAGTACCAGGTTTGGGAACACGACAGACAGAATTTATTAATTCCAGGAATTAATAAACCCAGTAACACTCAACAGCAGTCTTGAGGCAATGGTAATTACCTCAGAAGAGGAGAACTTTTTATTGTCAGAAGTGATGAGTGATGGGGACAAAACTGCATAAATAGTAAAGAGTCCAAGGAATTGTTTTCAAAACATAGAACTTCTTGAATAAATGGCCATAAATAACAACTGTGTCATTGCCTGGCAAGAAAGTGCCCAATGCAGGGGCAGCTTTATCTTTATGTTGGTTGTATCAACATACTCCAGTGGTGAGCTATGAGTTCTCCTTAGGAAAATAAAGTGCATCCATACAAACCAACACCAAAATAAGCTGTTTAAATTGAGGCAGCTGCCAGACAATGTACACGGCTTGTTTAAGGGATGCTGCGCAGGGCTGATATGGAACGTGCAACATGACTGTTGTTGGAAGGAGGGCGTGATTTGTCCCTGCAAATCTGGTTATCTTTAAATGCCTGCCTGATTTGCTAACTTGCTTCATGGGTTAGGTCCTTGAGCAGCAGCCATTTCTTAGCAAGATGTCAATATTATACAAAAGCCTTTCTGAAAGCACTTTAGGAACATTTGATTTGCCTGCATCCCTTCTGTTGCTGGGGTTGATGGAGCTGGGTAGTGGATTCACAAAGCCTGGGCAGTCGGGGCTGGGAGCTGTCGTCTCCCCAGGTTTTAGCGGGTTCTTTTCACAAGTAGTCCACCCGAGTGAGGGCTGTGCTTGCTTAATTTATCAATAACAAAACCTTGTCATTGATGTGTCTTAAATGATACTCCTAGGGTTGCCAACCGATTGCCCCAAACCTGCTGCCATAAAGTTCACCACTTTTTAAAATGATTGCGTTGTTTAACTTCACCTTGCTCTGGGTTTGATGCTTCACGTGCAGATACTTACCTTTTCCATGCTTCCTCACTGAAATCGTGAGAATTATCGAGGAAAAAAATTCAAAGCTCCTCCTCACCAGTGCGTGCAAGCTCAAAGCAAGAGGATAGCTCGCCAGCTCGGACCGAGACTCCTCTTGGATGCTGGTGTCTCGCTGGGTGTTTCTCAGGTGATTTTCTTTGTGTTATTTGCAGTTTCCCTGCCAGGCTGGTGCCGATCCCTGCCATAGCGCTGGGGTGCGTCCAGCAGTAGCTGCCAACACAAACGCGCATCTTTGGAGTTTTATCTAAAACGCAACATGTGCGGTGGGATTTCCGTCTTTGTTTAGCCAGTTGTTCTCCCTGACTCCTCCACCAGGAAGGGGAATGGGGAAAAGGAGACCTGTGGGTTGGAAGGGGAAGGGATTTAATGAAATCCCTACAACCTCCCTAGCGTTAGTTCTACTAGGAAGGCCACCCGGTTCTCCTCAGCCCGCTCCAGCGGGATGCTCACAGCCCCTGGCAGAGCGGCCCTGGGAGCAGGGTGAGGGGCGAGCCCCTCCACGGATGGTGGCCAGCAGGAGAAGAGACCATCCCCAGCGAGCTTTCTACTTTAGGGTGGCCGTGCTGTGCGCGGCCTGGCACACTGGCCTTGGCCAGCTCGCCTTGCTCCCGCTGCTCTGCGGCGGGGGGAAGGAGCCGAGGCCCGGGGGCAGCGCCACGTCGCCGGGGCCGGGCGGGGCCGGCGCTGCTCGCTCCCTCCCGGCCTCCGCCGAGCCCGCTCCGCCCCCAGCCGGCGCTTCATCCACGTTTGCAAGTTTGCGGCGGCGGCGGCGGCGGCAGGAGGAGGAGCGGGGAAAGGGAGAGAGGGAGGGCTCCGCTCCGCCGCTTCCCCGTCCCTCCCGCCTTCCCGCGGCTGCCCCGTTCGCGGCCCGTCTTCCAGGGCGGGGCCGGCGGCCGTGCGGCGGGGCCCGGGCCCCGGCCCCGGCGCGGTGCTGCTGCTGCCGGCGCTGCTGGTGAGCTGGGCGGCGTGCCAGGCGCCGCCGGTGCCCGCCGCCGAGCCCCCCGGGGACGGCGCCGAGCTGCGCGTCGAGCGGCGCTTCGTGCCCGAGAGCTGCCCGCGGGCCGTGCGCCCCGGCGACTTCGTGCGCTACCACTACCTCGGAGCCTTCCCCGACGGCACCCGCTTCGACTCCAGGTCTGCTCGGGCAGCCCCTCGTCCTGCGGCCCCTCGGGGCTTGGCTCGGGCCGTGGGCAGCGGCGGGCGGCCAGCCGTGCTGTCCCCACGGGGGTGGGATGCTCGGGGATGGTGGCCCAGGGTGGTGGGCGCCGTTGAAGTTGGGTTGAGGTCTTGCTGCTCTTTTGGGGTGACCGGTTGGGAGCAGGTCGGTGGCAAGCTGGGCAGCGTCAGGCAAGCGGGAACGCAGGATGTGCGTGGCCACCGTGGGGACAAACATCAGCTTTTTGGTTGGGGCCACCATGGGAAGAGGTCTGTGGAACGTGGAAGGGCAGAGAGCTGGGGTGTGACTGCGGGGGACTGAGGGCAAGACCTCTGCGGTGGCTGGGTCCAGTTCGCAGTAGTTTGCATGCGCTGATGGATCCCCGCCATGTTCTTCCAGTTGCTTCTCCAAGGTGTTGACCGGGAGCTTTCTGCTCCAAGAGAGAAGACCATAAGAATATTCAGTTAGCCTGGTAATCGGGAGCGTATCCGTATCACAGCCTCTCACAGGATTTAGTGATTTCCTGCCCGTTTCTGAATGTTTCCGATGTCTTCTCTGGGCTCAGACCTCCTTCAACACAAACGTTTCTGAATCCTCTTTGCCAGAAATCCAAGAACTATCAGGCTGTGCTCACATAGACATTTTTGGATAGGTTACCCTCAAATAAATGTGACCTATGTACAGTGAAGCGCTTGGCCGCCTCCCTGCTGTTATTTTGGGATCAGGAAGCCTAAACATTGGGATGGGGAGATTGTGAAGGATGCTGATGCTGCTGACGGCTTATTTGTTTTTCCTGCTTCATTCATTGCCCGTGATCAAAGTATTACTCGGAAAGAAAAAACAAAATGTATTTTCAGTACTCCTGGTAAATCTTCCTTGGGCCTCAAGGAAAATCCAGAGCCTTAGGGAAATAACTGTCCTTCAAAGTACGCTCAGCGCTTCCTCTGGAGCTGGCTGTGCCCCTTCACCAGCGCTTCTCCGGCTGAAGCGCGGGGTGCGGTAGCTGCCGTTGGTGCAGTTCCCATGAAAACGACAGTGAATTCGTTGGCGACTGAACAGTCTTGGAAAACGAGCCTTAGCCGCAGAGGCGAGGACTCACAAAGGCAGCATCCTCGCGGCTCGGTTTACAAATCTGCGGCAATTAGAAAACCAGCCATGTGTTCAGAAATGTGTTTCTGATTTTTCCAGGCGCATACTGAGGCTTCCTTGCGCGCGGAGTTGTGCCAGCAGATTTCTGCGCCGAGGCAGGGCACCCGCAGGGGCTTCTCAGGTGTTGGCTCGTGTTTAATTCCAAATTCCTCGTTGTCTGGCTCTGAATTATTTGGGGTAGGAGCGGGCTGTGTAGAACTGTATGCCATTTATCTCTTTGGGTCCTCTAAATTTCAGTAAATGCACAGTAAGGATGACTGTCTACTCTAACTGGAGTATTTGGCTGTCTTCGTTTCAAAAGGGTACATAAAGTCGGGTTTGTTCAGCTCGTGGTTGACGCATATTTTTGTCATTCACTAACTATGGTCTTATTTTGAGATTGATGACAGGGTCTATCACATTAAGGTAGTGGAAAATTAGGAAGGTTTGATGTTCTGTAGTGTAATGGAAGCAGTATTTTGACGTATTTGTTGTAAAATCTTTAGCCTTCCCTGCATACAAGCTCCTAAGTTGGTTTATATTAAAATTAGATGAATTCAGTCAATTTATACTAAAATTCTAACGAAAGCTTATTTTTCTACCAGGGTTTCTACCTGTTTGGGTCTATTTTTAAGTTTCTAAGTGCATCAGTTTAGTCAAACGCTACTATGAAATTGGTCTAGAAAATACTCCAGGTGTTGAACCAGGGGCAGTTTTACTTTGTTTCTTCTTCAGCTGCTGAAGATGTTCTTGAGGTTTAAAATATTTTTTTCTGAATTTCCAATTAGAAGGTTTTAATACAGCTCTTCTTGTTAGCAGGCTGTTGACAAGCCTCAGTAACCATGTTTGTGTCACCTAAATTAATTAACGTGCCTGTTTATTCATTCTTTTTTCACCGTCTGTATTTGCATTTTTAATGCCATGGCCATAAAATGCTTTGCATTTTTAAGTCTGAATTTAATTGCTCAGTCATCTGCTGTTAATTTGGTAAATTCCACTAACGGGAACTAATTTTGCTTAGATCTAAGGAATCTGCAAAGTCAGTCCTGTAGAGCTGCGTGACCTGTTCGCCGCTTTGTTCAGTTCTCTGCTTAGCATCAGGGTTTTCTTAATTGTAGGTTTATTTAGGGCAAAAATAAGCTTTTCTGTTTTAAGTCCATCCCAGACGTGTTGCCAAGCTTTGTCAGTCACCACAAAGTACCACTGTGGGGGGTTTCTTCAGCCCTGTTATTAGTCTCAACATACGCTTTTGCGTGTACAATAGAATTTGTCAGGGGCTAATTTACATATTTTCCATCCTTGCTGTTGAGTGGGGGGTATTTGTACAACCAAAAGTGAACACTCTGTGTAGAGGATTTTTAGTGTTTGCCAGCAAAAAAAAAAAAAAAGCCAGAGCAAACAGAGAGTTCACTCAGTAAAATATTTGAGGCATTTGAGGCTCTGGGGCTGTTAGGAGGCTCAGTTTGTTGTGGAAGTGATGTGTATGGTCTTCGAAGGAAAGTTTGACATCATTTCCCTAGCGATATCTAGCTGCTGGCTGCTTTTCAGAGTATTTCAGCAGGCAAAGAGGCACAAGACTTTTTTTTTTAATTTTTTTTACTTATTTTTTCCAGGACTGCCTTTTATCTGAAAAACAAAACAACCCCAAGCAACCCCAAACCCAACAAATCCTTTAAATTAGGAAAGGAATTTGTGAAAATGGAAGCAGTGAAAGCTTAAAAATAGGCATGAAGCTTTTGAAATGCTTCCTGCTCTATGTTTATGCATTGCTTCAAAACGTTAAATAACGACAGTTATTAATAGCTCGGGCACGGCAAAGCGGGGTCATTGTGCAGGCTTAAGGTGGTCAAACTAAGCACGTCAGCCCGTGTCGGTGTTCTGCTGCGGTCACACTGCTGCTCTCCGTCCTCTCTGGGAAACTTTTAAATCACTTCAGTGTACTTTCTTCTGCCTTCCAAATATTCGTATATTATCACAGTGGAAGATCATTTAGCTGCATATCTTGATTCTTGTCCTGTCAAACTCCCAGTTTAAAGCACACCTCTATTTTTTGCTATTTACGGAATCACAGAATGGTAGAGATTGGTCTGGCGATCATCTAGTCCAGGCCTCCTGCTAAAGCAGGGTCACCAAGAGATCGTGTCCAGGCGGGTTTGGAATCTCTCCAGAGAAGGAGACTCCACAACCTCTCTGGGCAGCCTGGGCCAGGCTCTGGGACTGTTATGAGAAAGAAGTTTCTCCTGCTGTTTGGATGGAACCTCCTGGGTTCCAGTTTGTGCCCATTGCCCCTTGACCTGTCGCTGAGCACCACTGAAGAGAGTCTGGCTCCGTCCTCTTGTCCCTGACCTTTAGCTATTGATCAGCATTGATCAGATCCCCTCTCAGTCTTCTCTTCCTCAGGCTAAACAATCCCAAGTCTCTCAACTTTTCCTGGTCACAGAGATGCGCCAGTCCCCTCATCATCTTTGTAGTACTCCGTTGAACTCTCTCCAGTGGTGCCCTGTCTCTCTTGAACTGAGGAGCCCAGAACTGGATACAATACTCCAGATGTGGCCTCGCTGGGGCAGAGTAGAGTGGGGGGAGCACCTCCCTTGGCCTGCTAGCCACACTCTTTTTAATATACCCTGGAAGGCCATTGGCCTTCTTGGCAACAAGAGCACACTTCTGGCTTGTGGTTAACCTGCTGTTCACCAGGACTCCCAGGTCTTTCTCCATGGAGCTGCTTTCCAGCAGGTCAGCCCCTAACCTGTACTGGTGCATGGGGTTATTCCTCCCCAGGTGCAGGACTCTGCACTTGGCCTTGGTGAACTTCATTAAGTTCTCCTCTGCCCAACTCTCCAGACTGTCCAGGTTTTGAGTCTTAAGTATTTATGTTTTAATGGCAGGAGAGCTGGGAGTGTGGAGGAGAAAATAAGTAACCAACTAGAGAAAAGAAATAATCAATTGACAAATCTCACAACTATTATGTGAAAAGGCGTCTCTGTCCTTTTCCTCTTCTCCCACAGAGAGTTCCCAATGTCCTTAAGCTTATTGATCTTTTGTAATATTTTTGTGGTGTTACTCACTGATCAATACACTGAGCTCCTGCTCTGGGAGCATCTTTCTTTTCTTCTTTTGTAACAGGGTTTAATTTTTCCTTTTCTTCCTTAGTTTTTCAGTGCTGCTCATAATACTAGTGTATAAATTAGCTGATTGTAGTTACGGGCTTTGGGTACCTGCAGTATACGTCACACGCTGCTAGAATGTGTTTCAGATGGAAGATGAGCAGTGAACAGAAGGAGAGCTGGGATGATGTCTCAGAAACATTTAGATTCCTGCCCTCTCTTAGCAGCTGTCTCACGATAACATTACGCTAACAGGGCAAGGGGAAGACAGGGTATGGTTAAACTCTCAAAAAAATAGTGGAATGGTGGGTAAATGAACCACCAACGTTTTTTCTCTCTTTTCCCTCTTTAGCTATGACAGAGGATCCACATTCAACGTGTTTGTGGGAAAAGGTCAACTTATTGCTGGGATGGACAAAGCTCTGGTGGGCATGTGCGTGAACGAGCGGCGGTTCGTGAAGATTCCCCCCAAGCTCGCCTACGGGAGCGAAGGCGTCTGTAAGTACAGCACCAGGCCAGGGAGTAGCTGCTTGTGCGAGTGATTCAGCAGAGCAGGAGTCACAGAAGAGAGGGTAGAAGTTGCAAGTTGTGGGTTTTGGGGAGGTTCTCCCCTGCCCAGGGGTGTTTGTTAAGCCTCTGGCCTAGCTCCCTCTACGTGCAGGAGGAAGAGCTGCTGGCTCTAGAGGACCTTCAGCAAATGGACTTTGCTACTATAGCTAACTATTTATTTATACCTGCCCCGCTGTCCAGTACTTGCTGTGGTTTGGCCTTGCAGTGCTGCACAAGGTCTTGTCAGGGCCTAAAGCAGCTTTGCTCTGCAGACTCTGAGGCAGCAAATGCTAAACCAAGAGCATTTTGCCTGGTGGACATATTTGATGATGATTCGTGTTGGTAGATTCTTCTCCTTACATAGCTGAGAGGACAGGGAGATGTAAGCCCAAAGAGGAGCGAGTTGGACATCATGGATTTTATTTTGGGGATGTGTGGATTGGTTCTTTCTGCTGACATCCCGTAGAAAAAGGGGAATAAAACTGGTTGTGGTGTTTTGCTTTTGCAGCGGGTGTGATACCCCCCAACGCTGTGCTCCATTTCGATGTGCTTCTGATCGATCTCTGGAACTCGGAGGACGAGGTGCAAGTTCAGACTTACTTCAAACCTGAGAAGTGTCCCCGGACAGTCCAGGTGTCTGACTTCGTACGATACCATTACAACGGAACGTTCTTAGATGGCACCCTGTTTGATTCAAGGTATGCCGCTGGGTTGCGTGTCACTCTAAAGCATCACTTCCTCCCCCTTCGCTGGGGTAACGATTCATGCTCATTGCCCTGAAAGATAAGAAATGAAAGGTAGCGTTATGAAAGCGTCAGGAATTTCTTCAGGGATTACAGGACAGCAGCACTGATTCAAACCAATAGAACCTTACATTATTTCTGCGTGAGAATTACCAGCCCAGATCCCTTCTTTTTTTGAAAAAATAATTCCCTGTATCTATTTCACATCCCTGGATGTGTTTAAAAGCCATGTAGATGTGCTGCTGAGGGACGTGGTTCAGTGGTGACCTGCCAGTGTTGGGTTAACATGGGACTTGATGATCTTAGAGGTGTCTTCCAACCGGAATGATTCCAAGATTCTGTGATTTTAAAGATTCATATTCGTGCCTGTGGCTGCCTGACATTTGACTGGGATTTGTTCTTTTGTTTTTTCTTTTCATTTTAGCCATAATCGGATGAGAACTTACGATACCTATGTGGGAATTGGGTGGCTGATTCCTGGTATGGACCAAGGTCTCTTGGGAATGTGCGTAGGAGAGAGGCGCATTATCACAATACCACCTTTCCTGGCATATGGAGAAGAAGGAGATGGTAAAAATTACTCTTTTATGTATTTATTTTTAATCCAAGTTATCCATATTTTAAAACAAACTTCTACTTGATGTATTTTAAATTCATGGGCAGCGTTATTACCCATTCCAGACAGATTCCAAAGTGATGGAAAGAGAGGTTCAGAATGCGTTATGTACCAGATTGGACTGATCAGAAAGTACAAAATTACAAAAAAACCAAATCAGTAAGTTGCTTAACAGACATATTGCTGATACAATTATTATCTTTATATATTGAAATTGTATTTTGTTTGGAGGATATAATCTGTGATGAATATCTAGCGGCTCCAAAAACTTGAAGTCAGGTGACTGCATAATTCTTATGGCTGCCACAAGGAGCAGGAAACTTTTGAAAAAAGTAAAATGTATTTTTAATTCCAGTTTTATTTTATTTTTTTTTTTTTACAACCAATGCCCTTAGTCACTACAAGATGGATTCATTGTCCTACAAAACTGTGTGCAGCCTGCAAGTCATACATAGAGGTCCCCATGTTCAATGGGGGGCTGTTAGTTGTAGTCTGGGACTCTTCCCTAAATTCTGTCTCAGCTCTGATGGTTAAGGATCTGTCTGTGGTGTACAAAGTTTCATACCCCTTCCATGACTTCGTTACCATTGAGCTGTGATAGCCTCCATGGATAAAAAAATCTTGTGGAGTTATGTTTTAAAATTTTGCCAAGGTCTTGAGCTCAGTGGTTCTCCGTCAGAGCAACCCACGCTCTAATTCGTGTGTTGATGGAAAGGCACTTTTTCACTGAGATACTCGATTTACCCTTCTTCAGCTTCCATGATGGTCTTCTCTTTTGGGATTAGCAGGATGAGAAGAGCAGATCTACCAAATTCTTCATGGTTATTTTATGCACTTTCATGAAGTGCGTTGGAAATAGCGGGAGCCTAAACCACACAGCGGGAGCGGGTGTCTAGGGACTAAGGGGGGTGTTGCTGTTGTTTTCAGTGAGGCAGTGCCGCCATGACAGGAACAGAACGAAAGAATTGAGTTGGAGAATTGAGTGACAAACCCACACACAATACAAAAAATGACCGACTAGAAGCAGAGTACGCTGATTTATTTTGGGAAGTGAGGCGCTGGATATTCAGCAGTGGGTTCCTTTTCCTCAACAAATATGTTTAAGCTCCTTCTAGAAAACCTGCTATTTCTTACCAGTTTTCTGCTTTAACACTTTTGTAGGTAAGGACATCCCTGGCCAAGCTTCTCTCGTCTTTGATGTGGTTTTGCTAGACCTCCATAACCCCAAGGATGGTGTTGTTATTGAGAACCAGCAAGTGCCTGAATCTTGTGAGCGGAGAAGCCAGACAGGAGACTTTCTCCGATACCATTACAATGGCACGCTTTTGGACGGCACATTGTTTGATTCCAGGTAACCAACCCGTTCAGGCCTATAGACTCATCTGTCTTGTCTGTAATACACCCAAATGCAATTACCTGCTTTTCCTTCATTTTCGGAATTTTTGAGTGATGTTGGAGTCTTCTTAAAAAACTCATGGAAAACTTTTCCATGTGGGAAGGAAGACAAAGACCTATTTTTTTGTTATGACAGTATCACAGACACCATCTCGGGCTGGTGATCCACCTGGTGAAGCTTTAGACACACATGCCTGAAGACTTTTTGCCCTGTAGAGTTTATCTACCAAATAGATAGTGCTACTGAAGAGAGAGAAAATAAACACGACTCCCATTTTATGTCCTGAGAATTGTGGGTCCGTGAGCTAGGGCCAGTTTGAGGTTAATCTCGAGACAGTCCTTCCATTTGTCCTTGAACACCGTTTGCATTTTGAAGGTTAAGGTCTTTAAAGATGGAATTCAGCAATGGGGTTTCTGTGATAAAGGAAGAGGGGTCGCTGTCACGTCAGGTTCAAAGCTCTCTGGGCACATGAGCCTTGTGTACAGAATTATGTGATGAATAATACCGCTGCAGCTTCCTGTCACTTTTGTTGGCTCTTTAATGGGTAGTACTTTACTTTCTCATGCCAGCTTTTAGAACAGCTGGCACAAGTAGCTAAAAAGAGTTGAGAATGAGCCACTGTAAAATGTTCGGCGAAATAAACTCATGGAAAAATGTTTAGTCCTACTACAGGTGCTGCAAGCTGAATATCACGGCCAGTTTGCAAACATAGTGTGCCATGTGTGCTGCCTCCCACGAGGAGGAGTCAGGGAATTGTATCTCGCTGCTTTGAGGTACAGGAAGGATCAGGATCAACCTTGACCTCCCCATTCAGCTGCCCAGCTCGGTGGGAGGCGAGAAAGCAGAAGACTTGCATCAGCAGCCATCGCTGTAGACCTTAATTTACAGCTTATGAAAACTCCTAAGTTAAGAACGTAAAGTTTATCCACAGTGCACCTGCCCAGAATCTCTTTTTGAGATGTAAATGAGTACTGTCTGTAGCAATGAATTTTTGAAAATGGCTGTAGTATGTATAGTAGGGTTGTTGTCAATATGTAGTAATGAAGGTTTGTAGACGGGAGCCTCTGCATCACCCTGAAGTGCTGACAGTTGTTAGGGGGGTTATTTGTTGGAGCATCCTATCCTGCCTTCCTTCTTACAAGAAATGCCAGGATCTAACAAGTATCTATGAAGAAATAGAGCAGCGACAGTAGTTATTGAAAGCCTTGGAGTTGTCGAGGGAAACATTTCTCACTCGTACAGGGAGCACGCCAAAAGCGCTGCAAATGGCTGGGGTCGAGAGCTCTCTTAATAATTTCCTCTGTTTTCTTTTTCCTCTGCAATATTCAACTGCAGAACTGCCCCTGGGCAGCTCAGCCAGGGCTGTCTGGACTTAGAGCAGTTGAGGAAACCTCTGGATTACATCAGGGTCTGTACTGGTCTTGCTCTTTCCCAGAGTTACCTCATGAAGATGAATTAAAACCTTTCTGCCTTCTGTTCCTTGGGCTGTGCCTTCACGTAGCATGCCTTGAAAGGCAGAAGTCAGACACATCCTTGTAATAAACATCATTTGTAGTTACAGACATGTTTTATTCTAGCATTAGATGTTGAAGCAGATCCTTCAACCTCCGTATAAGTGATTGACGTAGTTTGGAAGGGAGGAATGGTATTGATACTGCTCTGTTGTCATTGACTCATTTTAATGCTCTGCATCCCAGGAAAACCTGTTTATTCCACCTCCTCCTTGTCGCCGTTGAACTACCTAGCTGTGGCTGCAAAATGAGATCGTCTGAAGGGTGTCCCATGAACACGAATGTAAACTATATCTAGTTGATAAGTACCTATTAAAGTAGAATCATAGAATCGTTTGGGTTGGAAGAGACCTTTAAGATCAAGTCCAACTGTTCACCCAGCACTGCCAGGTCACCACTAAACCAGGTCCCTCAGCACCACATCTGCACAGCTTTTAAATCCCGCCAGGGATGGGGACTCCACCACAGCCTGTTCCAGTGCTTGACAACCCTTTCAGGGAAGAACTTTTTCCTAATACCCAATGTAAACCTCCCTGGAGCAACCTGAGGCTGTGTCCTCTTGTCCTACTGCTTGTTACTTGGGAGAAGAGACCAACCCCCACCTCGCTACAATCTCTTTATGGGGAGTTGTAGAGACAGAGAAGGTTCCTGTGAGCCTCCTTTTCTCCAGGCTAAACAGCCCTGGCTTCCTCAGCTGCTCCTCACAAAACTTGTTCTCTAGACCCTTCC
>JAVSBS010000415.1:9350-21341 GCA_033124195.1 Coracias cyanogaster
GGAGAAAGGTTGGACTTGATGACCCTGGAGGTCCTTTCCAACCATAATGATTCTGTGATTCTGTGATTCTGTAATGCAGGGTCTTGTATGCCAACTTACCCACATGTGTACATCATTGGCCTGCAAACCAACGGGTTTTCACACCATCACAGTATGAATGCACTTTTTCTGCACCAGTGATGGCTGATGTGCTTTAGGCCAAATTCTGTGCACTTTGAAGGCAGCAGACTCTCTAAGGTGTAATTGAGCAACACAGAAACAGCTATATTTGATCAGATTTATGGTCTAGAGATTCCTGTTGGACAGTAATCAAGACTAGCTACTTCAGAGGAAATAATCCCCCAAAAGGTCTCATCTGTCATTAATAGATTATGTAAGCTGAAGAAGCATTTACACGCCTTTTAAATTTCTCCCTTCCTGCATTAAATCTAGACATTTAGTTTTCTTTGAAAATCTTGTGTGCCTCCTTACAACCTTGGCCTCCATGACAATCTGTGGCAGTAAGTTCTTTTTATGCACGCTGTATATACAATGCTTTTTCTTTGTAAGATTTGAATTTACTACCTTTCTGTTTCATTGACCTGGCAGCATTGTCAACTTGGGCTTTTATAGCCATATTTAACAGACAGGGGAACAAAGTAGTTCCACAGCCTCTAGAAACTTCTGATAGTTGCGGGACACGAGTGATGACATAACATCAAAAAAGAGAATGGTTCATACAGTGGGAGCCAAGGGGAATTTCCCTCATGGTGGTTGGCAGAACAGAAGTGCTTGTATTGTCCATCTCTTGCTTTTGCACTGCCTTTTGGTTTTTGCTTCAATGGCCTATGCACAGAAGCCCCTTCTTCCCGAGACATGCTAGAATTTCCATTACAGGGATACTTTGCAGTCCTAGCAAATGCTGTACTGACGACTGTCACTAGAGGCAGTCCTTGTCCTGAAGGATTTCTGTTTAAAATATAAAAGAGCAGCATAGTCTGGGAAAAAGGGATGCAACACACCATTGCAAGATAAGAAAAGGAACATGTATCTTGCCTACAGATGTAACTCCTGGTGAGATAGTCTTAACTCACCTTCAGACTTGATCTTGCTTCACCAGGGGATGAGATTGATCTGTCCTAATTTAGAGGTCAAAAATGAGACATCTGAGCTCATCACTCTACAATCCGTCCACCATCAGCCAAGATAATTAGGTACTTCCAGGAGACCATTCATGTGACCTATCAAATAAAAAGATAACAGCCATTTCTTCTGTCTTCAATTATATGCATTTGAGATTTTTTTCTAAGACTACTTTAAAACCCATGCTCTGCTCTACTGCTTTCATCAGAGTTACTCATTACTACCACCATCTAGTCAAGATAGACTATTTTTCCTATTTCCAAATCTGCCAACCAGATGAAGATGATCTTCTTGATTACCTCTGTCACTAGTCAGAAGTCAGTTTCTCTGAAATAGAAATAAAACTTTACTTACATTTTAATCACAAAACATGTGCTTATGCCTGTCTTACATACCTTATTTGTTAAATAGTTTTAAAATTCTTAGGTAACCGCTGAGAATTCTGTATATTAATTTTAGTCTAACTTACACACTGAGAACTGCTACTAATTCAAAAAGCATCTTAGACTTCAAAATCACTTGCATATTTTCAGAAATTTTGCTCCTGACCTCACTTGCATCATGATCTTGAAAGAAAAACACAGAGAATGGAAAAAGTCTGAACAAAATGGTAATCAAAGCAGCTGATTTTTTTTTTTTAAGCTCTATAGCAAAATCCCTTCTAATTATACTCAACTGCAATAAAGGCTGAGTCATGACTTGTCAGAAGATCCTCTTGGTTGATGTGGTTACAAACCAACAGCTGCACGCCTGGAAAGCAAGCAAACTGCAGGCCTTATAAAAGTATAAAGTCTTCCTTGTTACTCTGGGCCTTTGCTTTTCTCTCTCTCTATTACCTTATGTTCAATCTACCCACAGGGTAGAAATTGTATTTCCTAAGATCTTGATAGTGTCATGCACATTTACGTTCCTGAACAGATAACTGATGTGTAAAGAATATGAGTGATGCTGTGAAAAACCGGAAGGGTGAGGTTAATACTTGATGTAAACTTGACTTGTATTCATTTGTTGTAAATAATCCCTGAAAAAGTATGTCAGAGCACTGGAAAAAAGGTCTTTACTTATAACACAAGGAAAATACATGGCTGATGCAGTCTGGCAACGGTGCTGATAGTGTTATGTCCACAAATGTAGGCTACTCAGGGCACCATATGGCTGCTTCACATCTTGCGCATTGACTTCTCAGAAACCTCTCCTGAAAACAAAACACTCCATAGGATGTAACTACTGAGTTATTCATCAAAAGGGAACTGCTATCTTATCTTACACTGATGTGTTTGCTGATTTCATTTTTCTTTTTTTGGTTCTTAATCCACCCACTTAGCTTGAGCTACAGTGTCCCATAACTCGGATATCTCCTATCTAGAGGGCATCCTAGTTCACTTTGCTATGGAGCTAGCATATTGTGTTCTCTGACTGGATGTGGATCATTAATATCTTCATCATGACCAGAGCGGATAAGCAAAGCTGTGTCTGGATACAGAAATTTTGTGGTTTTCCCTTTTATCTCCTTGTACCATGGATTATGGATTGCTTGTTTTAAGGGACTGAAAATGATACACTTCTAATGCGGCTGATTGCCACAAACAGATTGTGGGAGAGGGGGAAGACGTTCAGTAGATAGAGATTGTGGAATTTTTTTAGTACAGAGATATTGTGTTACATTTGCCTTGTCTTTGAATCACATTAAATATACACACTGTTAAAAGGCTATTGAAATGTTCAAATGTCAGTGTTTCAAATGAAAATCAATAGCATGCTATTAGGCTCATTATATTGCTGTTATGCATCATTAAAATGTATTTAAAAGCTTTCAGTATAAAACAGGAGATGGATGAATAATAAGACACTCTGAGGATGTGCAGCATACTTAGAAGGCAATAAAGAGTCAGGCACAAGAGAAACTTTGTAGGCACTTGGAAAGGAAGCTCTGCGAAGAGCTCACTGGGTGTTTGAAACATAAGGGAACAGGAGAAAACGAATTACTCCAAACTCAGGATAGAGACAAATGACAGCTGCCCCACTGCTGGAGGAAAATAATCAAATATTTTTAAAGATACCTTTATAAATGGGTCTTTGCAGTTTGAGATTCTCTCTTTGCCTGGTCTATATTTATCACTGTAACATAATGCTTAGTGTTGCCCCTAAAAATACTACTGACATTTTGCCTTCTTGCACAAAAGGATTTTATTAGGTCCTAAAAGCACATTTATAAATGAGCTTTTCCAAGCATCTTTCTGGTCAAATGTCACATGGAAGTGTCACATCATCAGATATTCTAACCTACTTCTTCCCTATCCAAAATATATTTCTAAGGAGAAACTTGAAACTTTTGGTTTAATACTTAAATATAAGTATGTATGCTTATACATGAATAAATAAATACATATACAATTATATACATATGAAAGAGAGCTTCCTTACTAAATTTCTGACATTTTCTTTCTAAAGGGAAAGAATGGGAAGGAGTGACCCTCCCAGTGGCTGGGAGTTTAAAAGGGCAAGAGGAACAACAGATTTCCAGCCCCTGCACACATGTATTTTTTTGCATTTATACCTGATTGCCATTGAGCACATTTGCCTTGTTCCCAGAGCAGGACTAGAACACAGACTACTGTCCTGCACCTCACCAAGCACACTCTCACTAAAACCATCAGGCCCTGGTTTTGTTCTCTTTCCTTTGCAGTGAAGATTTAATCCTAGAATGGTTTGGGTTGGAAGGGATCTTAAAGATCCCATTCCTGGGAGCTAATTCCAACCCCCCTGCCACACCTAGGGACACCTTCCACTAGACCGGGTTGCTCAAAGCCTCGTCCAACCTAGTCTTGAATACATCCAGGTGGGGCATCCACAACCATGCTGGGAAATCTGTTCCATTGACTTACTACCCTTGAGAGTGAAAAACTTCTTCCTAATTTCTAACCTAAATCTACTCTCTTCCACTTTAAAGCCCTTACCCTTCAACCTATCATAAGCCCTTGTGAAAAGTCCCTCCCATCTTTCTAGGCCTCCTTCAGATACTGGAAGGCCGCAATGAGGTCTCCCCAGAGTGTTCTCTTCTCCAGGCTGAGCAACCCCAACTCTCTCAGCCTGTCCTCATAGGAGAAGTGTTCCAGTCTTCTGATCATCTTCATGGCCCTCCTCTGGACCTCCAAGAGGTCTATGTCCCTCTTGTACTGAGGGCTCCAGAGCTGGATAGAGTACTCCAGGTGGGGTCTCATAAGAGTGGAGTAGAGGGGAGAATTGCCTCCCTCAACCTGCTGGCCATAATCACTGTAAACAAAGCAAAGTAACTTCACCCAGAGGAGATGAACATTCCCCTCAGCTCCTAATAGCCATAGCCTGGGCTGGAGTCAAAAATCCTATACGCAGAGGAAGACAGAGATCCTGAATCTCCTGCTTCCTGGACGAGAGCTCTCTTATCACCTCTGAATTATTGAATATTCTTTCAGAAGGTGGATTTCAAATCTGTAGTTTAAGCATAAAGTCCTTCCTCCTGCAATTATATCTGCATAGGTAAAGATTCAACTGAAATTGATTGTGGATGAAAACAGAAATATGAAGCATAAATCAAGCCATCGAGCCAGGGAATGGAAATAGTCCCATTTGAGTCAGATGTGCAATTGCATAGCTCAAATTAAAAATGCTGAGTGCTCATATTAAAGTTCACAGTGGAGAGTTCCCAAGCAATACATATATAGAACGTTTTTACGCAAAATTCATGCTCAGCTATTTTAGAATTACAGATGGATGTAAAATAAATCTCTGTCTGATTAAACAGTAAGAAAAAAAGACAAATCAAAATATCATTTTGCTTCAAATCACTCTTTGAGGAAAAATGTTTCTGAGTTATCAGGGAAGGGTTTCCTCGTCAGAAGGAGGATCCAACACAAGGATTTATATGTAAATGGCCAAATTGTATGCTGCTTTTACGTGCCAATATGACCCTGCCGGAGTTTCACCGTTTTACCTGGGGACAAAGTGCCATCTTGTCTGGCAGTGTCTAATGCTCAAGAAACCAAGTGAGTAGACTAACATTCATTTACATGTGTGAGCATCTGCCATTTGAAAACTGGCTTAAAATGCAAAGGTATCACTAAAATTCACAGTAGTTAAATAATTCAACAAACAACATGTTTATTTCTAAGCCACCCATTGTTCAGTACTTACAAAGCCATTCATGAGATGGTATTTTTGGTGTTTCTTAAGTGTCCTTCAAGCTGTATCCAAGAACCCTTGGCATCTTCAAGGTCTGACTAACAAGCGAAGATGCGTTCTCATACAGTTACTCAGGAAGGCTTTTAGGCCTTGTTAGCATGCCAATATTGTTGATTACTCCATGAATATCAAAATCTGTTTCTGCATTGGTGGTCCTATCTTGTGTCTTGAATTGAAAAGATGAACTAGGAAGAAAAACACACAATGGTGGCTAGAAAGATACACACAAAGAGTTGCATACAAAACACACCTACTCCTTTCTCTTTCTGATAGGTTGCTATTTAAAATACACTGTAGATGGGATGGGTCACTTAGATTATTATGGAAAGGAATTTGTGTACAAAAGGGAATTCTCATGAGAATCAACAGAAGAATCTGGAAGCACTTTAATTTACCCTTTGACTTTAAGGTGTGATTTAATTCCCTCCCACTGTGTCCTTCCCAAAAGAATATGGGATATAAGATACGCTGGTGGGAGTTGTTTCCTGAGTATTTAGCCTCTGTGCTAGAAGAGACATAAATACTTGCTGCAGAGCAAGTCAACTTAATACATCTCCTTTGCCACTTTTTCTTTTTCTTTCTCCTTCTAAATGCTGTCTTTTCCTATTGATCCTTCATTAGTAGTTTTTTCCTAGTGCCCACAATGCAGTTAGAGTTCCTTGGTTGTTGTCTAAAATACAATAGCAAACAATAACATAATCAATTTTAATAAGGAAAGAAGGAAAAACAACTTCTACAGTTAAATTACACCACCTTTCCCTTAGCTCAGGAAATCAAATGAAACTGAATGTGCTCCTTTGGTCATGGATCTAATTTTCCAGTAACAATTACAATTTATCAAAGCCTGGTGTTCATTTAAATACTAAACCAATTGCGTACTAACGTTCAAATCATTTATAAAGGTTTTATTTGTATTTGCAAAAGGTTACCTGCCAAACTAGATTGTCTATGTCACTTTTAGTCTGGAGTCTCTGCATCTATATTAGCATTTGTGAGCCAGCAGGACAGAGTCAGAAAAGGACACTGAGAGTCTGTAATTTTAAGTATAGCCCAAATCCCTTGATCCCTTTTTAGGACCTCAAAGCATGACTTTTACTGAGGTTCTTACTCAAACTCAAACATAAAGAATGACGGGTGTATTTTATGCTTTTATGGACCATTTAATAGCTATTCTGTAAGCCATCTAAAAGAAATGGAATACGCTCAGCCTGCTCCCAGAGGAGCTGTTCCGCAAAGGCAGAAAACAGAACTCTCCCCTTTATATTGTGAGACTGTGCTTCAGTGATGTATCTCCTGCGGAATCCAACCCCCCCAGACCCACTGAGGAAGCTGGGGCCCCAACCTTCCTCCTCGAGCGTAATGTGATCCATTTCAGAAATCAAACCTGGCTGAGAACTCGTTTTATTTGAGTCTGCACTGGTATCACACACTCTCGCTTCTTCATTACACAAGCTTTGAGCCCAAGAGTAGTCAACACACTCACATGCCCCCACAATACAGCACCCTGTGCAGTTACAGAAACGCTCTTTTGCAGCACATTTATATTTATGCTTCCTGCTCCAAGAGTACTTCACCCCAGTCTTTTTTATCGATTAAGATTTTTGCTACCCTGAAACAGCAATCTGTTTTAAAATCATTGTGACTTCCAAATTCCCTGTCAGCTGATGGCTTGTGCCCATCCCACTTCCTATAAAGCCTTCAGTCTTCTAAACTGTTAGCTTTCCCATTCTGACCAGAAACCTTTTAATTTTGATAGAACCATTTCAGATGGCTACATTAGCCACATATGAGTCACACATTTTGTTTTGCTACCTCAGTCATTGGGGAAACTTTTTATTGGTCTGAAGTCCATTTCTGCAACTCTACATCCATTATTCCAGTAAGAGCCTTACCCAAGAGTGGCTTACATTTCTGAAATTTATAGGAAAATAAAAGGCAGCTTTCTCTTTCTAAACATGTTTCTTCTTTTTGCCCTGCTGTCTTCAGCAGAGTTTGTTATTAGAAGCAGGCTCTACAAAAAGGACCACTT
This sequence comes from Coracias cyanogaster, assembly GCA_033124195.1. Lineage (NCBI taxonomy): Eukaryota > Metazoa > Chordata > Aves > Coraciiformes > Coraciidae > Coracias > Coracias cyanogaster. The sequence goes on from JAVSBS010000415.1 coordinate 16,720, forward strand.
GGACAGAAGCATCACAGGTCTATCTGACTGGATTAGTACCCAGCAAACCATCCCTCAATTTAAGGCACAATTAAGCTTCATCTCAAAAATGAACAAATACAACGTTTGCCAGCACACCAGAAACAGAAAAACTGCTGCTCAGTCTGAGGTCAACAGATGAGCAATGTACAAAATCCTCAAGGAAGGATTAGCAGAAAAGCTAAATTAATTCTTTGTATCTCTGTGTGGGATCTTGGAGATGTTCCCAGACAAGAACCTTTACTGATGGGGTACAAGTGAAGAGAACTTCCTCACAGTGAAGTGTTAGTGAGAGATGTGAAATGAAATGCATAAAATGAGCCACTATTCATCACCAGGCTCAGATGGGATTCACCCAAGAGATTGGTATCAGTTGAAGGATGAAGATGCTAAACTATGAACTGTGATGTTGTCCTGGTTTCGCTGGGATAGGATCATAGGCCAACCACAGTATGCAGGCTGCTAGCAGTTTCGAGTCAGCCAGAAGCTTCATCTGGAAGGAGCAAAAGCCAGGGCAGCTGCCACAAGCTGGTGGTCTGCTGATGATAGGGGCTCCTTCTCCTTCTCCTTCTCCTTCTCCTTCTCCTTCTCCTTCTCCTTCTCCTTCTCCTTCTCCTTCTCCTTCTCCTCCTCCTCCTTCTCCTCCTCCTCCTCCTCCTTCTCCTTCTTCTCCTTCTCCTCCTTCTCCTTCTCCTTCTCCTTCTTCTCCTCCTTCTCCTTCTCTTCCTCCTCCTTTCCCTTCCCCTTCTCCTTCTCCTCCTCCGCCTCCTCCTCCTTTTTCTTCTCCTTCTCCTCCTCCTCTGCTGCTTTCCTGTTTATTATGACCACTGTACATTTGCTGGGCTGCGTATAACTTTGTATAGTTTATACTGGCATTTGTATTAGTTTCATTACATCCATTTTCATTTCAACCCATGGGTCTCCTCACCTTTTCCTGATTCCTCCTTCTTGGCTGGGGAGGAGTCACCAGGTGACAGAGCAACTGCTGTAGTTTAGCCATGGATATGCACTGCAACCTGCTTATCAAAATGGTCTCAGTATCAAAGAAATAAGGGTGGCAAGTCTGGTACCAATCTTGAAAAAGGCTGTGGAGATAATCCAACAAATGATAAAACATCAAGTCCAATTCCTGTACTGAGAAAATTGTGAGAAATTAGAGTAATGATCAGAAATTGTGTGCACAAAGGTGAGATTGAGGGAGTAACCCCCTGTGGGTGCGTAAAGGGAGGGACGCTATGTTCTTCTTGAGTACATGTTAAGTTTCCTGGTGAGAAAAAATTATTCAAGACTATAAAAACTAAAACTAGCAGGAAGGTGCTGGAGAGGATTTTTATAACATTGCATGACTGAATTAAATGACAGTCATATCAAATATTTTATAAATGCAAAGTAAAATACTGCTGGGGGGGAGGTGGGGATGGAAAGGGAAGGAATCGTTCCCTTTTGTAGTGGCAGGTGCTACCTATCTATTCCTGCTGAGGATGTCATTGAGGACAGTTCTTTTGTAGCATCAGGTTTACAGCTCAAAAGACCAAACATGAAAAAGGAAAAGAGAAATAAGCAGGACTCATACCATAAAGGTGTTTGAATCTACAGGACACTCACAGCTTGAACACTGTTTCAAAGTTTGGTCTTCCCTTCTCAAAAAGGATACAACAGAAGTAGCAAAGACAGAGAAGGGCAACCGAGGATGGCAGAACGAGGATGCCAGAGAAGGGGACATGTCCTTAGAGAGGAACAACTGAGGTAAGACATGATAAGAGATGCATAGAACGATGACCAAATAATGGAGTGGAGAAGGAAGTACTGGTTTGCACAACACGGTTCTTAAACTGCAGAACTCATTGCCACAGAGTTTTATGCACATCAAAAATTAAAATGGGTTTGCAGAGCACTTGAGAAGAGCTCAAGTTAAAAATCTCCTTGGGGCTGGGAATCACAGTGATGAGCGTTCGACCTCTGACTCAGGAAGTACCCCAAACAGCAGAAGACCAGAAGCCAAGTGTACATACAGGAAAGCATCACTCTGTGTTTCCCCTGTTGGATGCTTCTGCTAGCCATCATGGACAAGATGCGGAGCTAGATGAACATCATCCTGTAGGACAGTTATGAACATTTATGACCTTCTTTCAGTCATTCCTATCAGGAAAACTTAGTTTTGCTTTAATAAGCTATCACTCTCTGAAGTCTTTTACACTTTCGTATCAAACCATACCTTCCAGCCTCTCTAGCAGGTTTAAAAGAGACGCAGAAACAGCCACTTGGGCTTTTTCCACTCTGCAGAGCACTGACATCGGTTCACTTTCCCAGTCTGTTGCAATGGCTCTTCAACCCCACAGAACGAAACCTCTTTCTCTGACAGGAACAGAGAACTACAATCTCTCTACAGCTCAGCAAGAGGGAGGGGAAGACAAAGATGGACTGTTCTGTATATCCTCAGCTCCTCTGTAAACTGAGATGTCTTCTCATAGACTGAGCATTTGAGTCAGCTTTCTACCTATTTATACAGAAAGTTCATATTTCTACCTATTTATACGGAAATCTGTACGAGTTATGAGGAACATTCTTCTCCTGCAGTCTTCCTCTCTAAACTACCAAGCTTTCACATTATTTGACTAAAGATATTCAACTTCTTCTCCCTATGCATCATAAGCAAGAGTGGAAAGCTCTTGTTCATGTCCCTCCATTCCCAAGTTCTCCAGCAAGCCCTAACACACACCGACAGAGATAACTTCCTCAGCAATTTGAAATCTTTTGATCTTCTTACTAAATCTTACAGTTAAAGTCCTTGCTGCAATTGTTACTGAATTCTAAATAGGCCCAAACCTCTAAGGACTTCTTAGTTTCCTTAAATATGCTGGCCATGGCAGGAAGCTCACTGGCATCCTCTTCCATCTGCAAATTTTGCAAGCAGACCTCTCATTGTGATCTAGTCAGCTGGTGAGTAGCTGCTTTATCAACAAGGTTTTCAGATCATACCTCACATGGCTGCAGACCCTGTTTTTTTTTCTTGCCCAAGTTGTCACTTTTAACATCTGTGTACATAAAGGAAGCCTTTACACCTCTCAGATCATGGTTTCTTTCCCATCAATTATGTGAATTAGGAACCTGGTCTATCTGCAAAATGTGAATTATTACCTGGTCTATCTGCAAAACACTAGCTTTCAATATATATTATTTTAGAAACTGAATCCCATCTCTTATAGGATGGCTAACCAGTATGGCTAACTAGAAAGCCAAGGTCTTGTGGGCTGGGTGGCTTGGCAGTAGTAATGATACTAGAAGAATCAGGCAGCAGAAGCAGTGTCTGCTCTCAGGACTTTCTTTTCCCAGCACATACCACAGAAAGCTCTTCCTCCACGCCATGCCCTCAGCACTTCTTCAGCTGTCTGCAAGTTGCTGTCTGTCAAGATGCCCTTCCACAAGACAAGCTGGTAAAACAGATCATCCCATTTAACAGGGATGTTCTTCCATCCCTGACTTTCAGCCACACACTATCACAGCTCACTGTCCTTCAACTCTGCTGAGAACCCCATCAGCAAGGCAGATAGTTCTCAGCTGAACTATCATGGAAGAAGTGGATGAACCCTGCCCTGCAGGACACTCTTTAGACAGGTAGGAAGCAGGAGCAAGTGAACAACATCCTTCACTTTCAACACCAGAGGCACAGGGAGGTTGTCACAGCTGCTGACCGCAGCACAGCCTTCAAATCTCTCCTGTTTCTTGTTGTCATTCCCCCAGGGACACATCACTCCTCGTGGTTTGTGGAACATGCTTTGATTCCTATTTGGGGTGATGACAGGGGAAGATGTCTGGGCTGGAGGCTTCCCTTCTTTCAGAAAGCGATGGGATGATCTCACAGTGAGATGTAATCACAGAATCACAGGCACTGGAAGGGACCTTTGGAGATCATCTAGTCCCTCCTAGCTTCACCTAGAACAGGTTGCACCAGACAGCATCCAGGCGGGTTTTGACTATCCCCAGAGAAGACGACTCCAAAACCCCTCCGGGCAGCCTGTTCCAGTGCTCTGTCACCCTCACAGTAAAGAAGTTTGTATTCATGTTCAGATGGAACTTCCTGTGTTTCAGTTTGTGCCTGCTGCCTGGTTCTATCACTGGGCACAACTGAAAAGGGTCTGGCCCCATCGTCTTAACATCCTCCTTTTAAATATTTATAAGCATTGGTAATATCCCCTCTCAGTCTTCTCTTCTCCAGGCTAAACAGCCCCAGGGCTCTCTTGCAGTCCTCTGTTGGACTCTCTCCAGTAGTTCCCTGTCTCTTTTGAACTGGGGAGCCCAGAACTGGACACAGTACTCCTGATGTGGCCTCACTAGGGCAGAGTAGAGGGGAAGGAGAACCTCCCTTGACCTGCAGGTCACACTCTTCTTAATGCAGCCCAGGACACCCTTGGCCTGCTTGGCCACAAGGGCACATTGCCAGCTCGTGGTTAACTTGTTGCCCACGTAACCAAACGTGTAACCGTTCTGTGGTTAAACGAAACGGCGACGAGCTGTTCCTCAGCCAGCAGAAAATCGCCGGGCCCACCGCGGGGCAGGGAGAGGCAGCGATGGCGGGACTGGGAGGCGGGGCTCCGCTCCAGCCC
>JAVSBS010000416.1:0-23993 GCA_033124195.1 Coracias cyanogaster
ATGGTTTGCTGTGAAATATTTTCTAGAGGGGGGAGAAGATAACTTACTCTAGTCTTTCTTTTTCCATTTTAGGGGTTTTGTGGTTACTCTTTTATTTGGAAAAAGCAACTCGGAAAAATACCTTGAGCAGTGTGAACATTCATTTCTTCCCTGTACATCAGTTGGTATCCCTAAGGTAAGGAGAACTTACTGGTCTTAACTTCTAGATTAGATTTTATAACTTTGAAAACTAGAATGACACTAGTAATTTAAGAGTTTTACCCACTTCCTAAGGTGAAAGAGTGTGCTGTTATGTTTTGAGTCAGCTACAACTGACTGTCAATGGATTATTGACACATCACTCTTCTTCACTGTCCTGTTTTGACTAATCTCTGGATTTAAGTTTTGTAGTACAAAGGTATTTATTTTTAGCTGACTTACCAAATGCTGTTTGAAGTTGTTCTACAAGTAAACTTTGTCTTCTGCAATAGTGTTTTGTATTTCTTTCTTGACACTGTATTAAAATAGTTTAGCTGAGCTTTTCAAGCAGTACAAGAAGGGTCCTAACCAAAACAAAATGTGTGGTTTACTTGAGATTCCTATTCACCATTTCTGTGTTAAATTTCTGATGACTTATCTTTATTGTAACATAATATTTCTAACTTGAAATTGTTTTCATGTTTAAGACCGTTGTGGCTGTAAGTGGTCTCTAACAATGAATGTTCCTTCAAGTGGCTAGTGTATGGGATACACTTTTTCCATAAACCAAGTACAAACTGAATTCACCTTAACATGAAATTATTTCATGATACTGTATTTTGAGAAGATTCGGTCCAACTTCAACAGAAGTGTGGAATGTTCAGTTATTATCATAACTGATGTCTCATGCTTCATCCAAAAGATAGTGAGTTTCTGTAGGCTAGTACAATATTCCAAATTACTATAGGATAACAGTGATAAGTTTAGTGCTAGTTGCATATTTGATCCTTGACTAGTCTCTGAATCTATTTTGAGTCAGCTGGTCATATGCTATGTTATGGATTTAATGCAGACATATAAATCCCCTGTCTTGCCCACTCCTGAAAGCCTGTGACCACAAATACGTGATTTAGGAAACAGTGGCACAGTCCACATGAGGTATTTTTCATATTTAAGAGTTATCTAGCATGGTTTCAAATAAGGACTTCAAAATTCCCTGTTAGTGCAGCAAAGCAAAACTGTGACGTCTACTCAGTCGTTGTAGTTGTGTGCTGGTGGAGTCTGCATTTCTTTACTCTGAGCTGCATATCACTTGGAGTGTATGTCCAATATTCCTCCTAAGTGCTTCCTATCTGCTTAGAATGAAGCAAGTAGGTTGTCAGATTTGACAGTAACAACTGATACTCATTTTTCATAACAATTTAATACTGGTAGCATATGTATGATTAATATTGTGTGGGAACTGACAGTCAAAGTTTTCTTTGTGTGAGGTGGGTCCTTCCTTTAACTCAGTTTTCTAAGTCAGTGTCTGGAAGGCCAGGCTTAAAACCAGCAATGTTTTCCAAGTAAGAACTACAGTCAGTGGTTGTAGCTGCCGTAAAATAAAAGCAGATGTTCTACATTTTGGATGGTTTCAGACATGCCAAAAGCAAATTAAATGATGCTGCATGTACACAGACATTTCACTCGAGACGAAAGAACATGAAAGAATGTTCTAACCTTGTAGTTGGCTCTTTGAGCAGGTGGTTGAACAAGATGACATCCCGAAGTCTAGACCAAAATTTGAATCCTATGAGCCTATGAACATTCAGATTTGTACTAAGTAACTTTGTGTATTCTCTATGTGTCTCTCTTCTGGCTGCTGTTTTTTCTTCTGTGTTTTCCAAATGGTTTTATGCATGAAGTTCTCAAGCTTCAAAACTTTTAACAATTTTGTTTGCCTATTTGAACTGTGCTGTGCTTAGTAAAAATACGGAATCATTTTATTCTGTATTGCTTTGCCATTTTTGACACTGTCAAGACAAAAATATTTTGGAAATGCATTTGATTTTATTCATGTCGAAGTAGCACTGAACCATTCTCTGGTCTTGAAAGTTAAGAGATATACAGAATTTTGCAGCAGAATGCTTTGGTGTTATGATAGAAAGTTGGTTAAGTGGGAGGAGGAATATTTTCTGGCTTCAGCAATTTCACTGCCATTCACTGTTAACTGGTGTGAATGAGAGATACATAAGGAGAGTGAGGTAGAATAGAAACATTGGACATACGGTTTATAACTTTCATTTATGGTTTTTGGCAGTTCTTCTATGTTTCTGATACAGTCAACTTTCTAGATCAAAGAATAAAATAACTTGATTTTTTTTTTCACGGTAGTGTAGGTTGGGTTATTATTTCTGTGAAAATAAAGGGGTTTGTTGCAAATTTAATCTTGTTTGTAGAAAGGTACTGTATTAGTCCACTCAGAGAAGCACTGATAAAAGGTGTTCTTCAGTATGTCACTTACCAAAAGTCAGCTCTGAAGTTATTCTTGGAGTTAACTGCTCCTAATTGCAAGTCTTTCTATAAAGTAACTTTTTACCCTCTTTTTGAAGGCTCATCTGTCAAATAGCGATGGTACAAAAGAGTAATTTCTCTTCTGGCATATAGAGTAAGCTGAGATGAATGAAGAAACTGAGGGGTGGGTGAACAAAAACAAATAAATAACTACAAAACAAACAACCCCCCCAAAATCCCCACGAAACAACCTAACTGAACAATTGCCTGTCTGAGATTGTATGAGAAGTTCATAATGAAGTATGGAACTGGATCTTACCCACAAATGCTTGTGCTGCTGTTGTATGCCTCTCTTCCTCCTTTTATAACTATTTGCATTTTATTCCTTCTGATTTAGTATTGATCAGTTTGATCAGTTTGCTAAAATACAGTAAGCAAGAATTAGGTTTTCAGGCTAGTTCTTCACCATTATTTACTGTATAGTGAAAAATACAGATATTACTGTTGACAGAGGTGGTGGACACCCCGTCCCTGGAAACATTCAAGATCAGATTGGACGAGGCTCTGAGCAACCTCATCTAGTTAAAGATGTCCATGCTCATTGTAGGGGGTTGGACTAGATGACCTTTAATGGTCCCTTCCAACCCAAACCATTCTATGATGCTATAATTATATCTTACCTAGCCTTGAAATTACATTAATAGGGAGGATATTATATAAAGCAGTTCTTGGAACTATACATATATCATAAACACTAGAGCTGTTTTTTACTTATAGCTAAAACCTGCAGTTACATTTCCTAATCTCTTTCAAGTGCATAGAAGAAATGAAACATGAAGCCAGACCTATTAAGATTGACAGAAGACTGACAGGTGCAAATATAATTGATGAGCCTTTGCAACAGGTAAGTTTCAACCAGGACAATTTAACCTATTTTTGTCTTTGCAAGTATTGGCTATGTAATATATAAGTAATCGAGAAACAAATAGAAGTTGAAAAATTTTACAGTATTTGAGAGGGCTAAATGAAAAAATATTAAGGATGGGCCAGGATATTGGGCAAAATGAGTCTATTTTCTGTATGTTATAGTTTCTCAGCATAGTAGTGATGAATGGTTTCAAACTGATATGAGAAAGTTTTCAGTATGCAAGTGGCATTGTTTCACTCAGTTTGATACTGGTAGGGGAGTATGGTTCACTAGGTTAAACTTTTTAAGAAGATTGCTCTTACATTATCAGGCACAAAAAGCTATTTTGTATTTTTTTGGCTTTTGTTCATCAGTTCATCTTTTTTTCCTTTTTCCTTTTTCAGGTAATCCAGTTTTCCCTGAGAGACTATGTGCAGTATTGGTATTACACACTAAGTGATGATGAATCGTTTCTTCTGGAAATCAGGCAGGCTCTTCAGTATGCACTTGTTCAGTTTTCTGCCAGGTAAGATCATTTGTATTTACATTAATATAGTGTCTTAAGCAAATGGACAGATACTTCTGTGGGTTGTGTGGTAGTAGATAAATGATTAAGTTTATCTCTTGGCATTACCTGTGCATTTTACAGAAATAACATGTAAAATGTTAAGATCATAATATAAGAACTACATTCATTGTCTGATCTCTTAAGGAATGAATGGAGATGGTGTTTGTAGCCATGGTCTTTTGCAAAATGTCATTTTCAAAATTTAGATTAATGTACAAAATTACCAAATAGCTTTTTTTTTTTCTGCAACGTAAGCATTGAGTTGTATGAATCATCACATTTTTATATGCAGGACTGCTTCATGTAAACAGCAGGGCTATTCCCAAGGTAATTCAGTCTGAAAGTCTTTTAAATATAAGATCAAATAACTTCTAAAAGTGATGTTACTCTTCAGTGTGTAAGTTCAATGAGGATTTTTAAAGGAATAGTAATCTGGGGACCAGAATGATATGTTACATACGTATGTCTTTTTTAAAAATAGGGTTGACTTGTAACAAATGGGTGTAGTTTAATTGCTCCACGTTTTTTCTGCTGTTGCTTAATCAAGTAGGAGGAAGTCAGGGAACTTGTCTGAGAAATTATTTCTCTTCTTTAATATGGCTGATTTCTCAGCCCATGTACCACGTGCCTTTATATCCATCTCAAGTGTTCACCCCACTGTGCTGATTGTTCTATTTTCTCCTCAGAAGAAGTTATGGGTCACCTAAATGTAATAAACTTCTTAGCAATTTTGAGGTGTTGTTAACATGTAACTGTTGACTTGAAAATGTAGGTTAGTGTGCTTTTCTGGCAAGAAAGGTCAAAGATGGAGAGCTAGGTTTAATGCTAGGAAAAACTCATTATCATAAAATTGTGAGCTAGTGGAAATCCTAGGAAACAATGTTGGAAATAGTGAAGACGGCTAAATAAACCGTACGTTACAAGTGCTTTCATTAAAGGGACCTGACTACCCAACTCCGATATTTTTGTCTATTTGGCGAAGTTGTTTCATTGAATATTATCAAGTGTGTGTCAAAGAAGGTGAAGTTATAGCAAGTTTCTTTTTCTCTCCTACAGTACTATAGCTCTTCAAAAATAGCCACCACCTCTGTGCAGTTGTGTTTTCTGTACGAATAAATGCAGTTCCACATGGCTGCAGCAGCTGTTGTTGAGAGAAAATGATCTAGTGTATTTATAACGAATAAAGTTGGATAGAGCTTTAGCAGTTTTAGATTAGTACCATCATCTCTAATTTCATATACCCTGTGAGCTTCTGGAGAGAGTGAGTACAGTGGGATTTTTTCTGTTTTTTTCTTTGAGAGTTTTGTATTTGGGAGACTTGTGTAAGGCTGCCACCTGGTGTTCGTGTGATTTGTTGGTTGTGCAGATGGATCTGGCTTATTCATGGCTTGTGACTGCCCTTTTAGACAGCTCTGCTTCTTATTTCCACATCTAGATTTTGCAATAGGCTTCTTTCTCTTCCAGCGTTCCTTATGCCTTTCCTTCTCTTTGAGGGAAGAAAGAGAAGGTGAGGGAACAAACACTAATATTAAGCTTCATAGAAGGATTCTGCTACAACAAAGTAGATATCTCAGAATTCAGCTAGTGGAATACTTAGTGCAGAGTAAAAGCCATCACTGACATCTAGCTTCATTAAACTTATAATGCACAAGTGCCATTTCAGTTTAGCCAGGAAGGCATAGACATCATAACAATGTATCTGCATTTTTTTCATACCCTGGGGAAATATGCAAATCTAACAGTGGCTATTTTCTGATGCTAACCTAAGCGCATTGTTGGAGATGCATGCTAATTATCTCTCATATGAACAATTGATTCCACAGCTTCTAATATTAGGTTTCTTGTAGTTTCAAGTGAAATGTGTTTTCTCACTCATGCATACACTGCAAATTCAGAAGAAAGGGATTTTGTTTAGGTGCTTTCCAAAATGATAGAAGGTATGGCTGAAAAAGACCTGGGGAGTGTTTTAGATTTTACACTGTTGACATAAAGATTTTTCACAGATATTTGACAGTGTCATGAATCAGAACATTGTTCCAGATCCTAATATTGAGTTTAGTATTTAGACTTCAATTACTTAAATGTGGTGAGAGTGGTATTCTACAGTATTTTACTTGTTTTCACTGGATGGGCAATTAGGAGACTGATTTGTTTCTTTGCTTTTCCATGTTTACCGTCAGTATGGCTCTTGGCGCAGAGGAAGAAGTAGAAATTTATTTTTTGTTCTTTGTGTTCAGGATAAAATTAATTTTTATGGATTATCCTTTTCTGATAGGTCAAAGGAAACAGACTGGCAGCCTTATTTCACTACACGACTTGTTGATGACTTTGGCACTCATCTTCGAGTTTTCAGAAAAGCTCAGCAAAGAATAGCAGAGAAAGGTGATCAAATGAAAGGTAATGATTTAAATATTTTATTGAATTTGAGTCTGAGTAGGAAAATATCTTACATTTGTGAAGTCTAGTTAGCTTTATTTTGTAGTTTGTTTACTTGCAAGTTTCTAATCTTACAAAAAAGTATGTTTCTTCTTATTTTCTTTTGTATAGACCAAGCTGAGGAACTTGTAGATACATTCTTTGAGGTTGAAGTTGAAATGGAAAAAGAAGTCTGTCGTGATCTAGTCTGCACTTCTCCCAAAGATGAAGAAGGTCTCTCAATATTCTCTTCTCTGGATTTATTTTAGTATAGCAGACTAAATTAAAATATTAGCAGTTGTGTTCACAATATGAAATACACTTAAATCTTAGCATGTGACTTTCAAAGCACTGTTTACAATACATGTGTGTTTCCTCCAGTTGGTACATATTAGTGCTATAATTATAAAGAGGTGTGTGCATATGTAGTTATTTCCCTCTTCATTGGAACATTTACTGAGAGGCAGGGGATGGCTTTGCAGGTTCCTCCTAGTTTTTGTTATATCTGCCCTCATTATCACTACTCCATAGTCTTTGTTAAAAAAAATCAGTTTATCTTTTTGGACAAAGGGTGAAGGAGGGGAAATATCCACCTATACATGTTAATTGGAGTTAGGTTTTTGGTTCTTGGAATTTGGCTTTTTGTCTTGGTTTTGAGACTGGGTTAACATCACTGCTGCTTCTGTTGGGTCTGAAAGGTGTTACTGTGATGCTTGGACCATAAGAATATATATGACTATATATTTCACCTTAATTTTAAGGATTTATCTGGTTTTTTATGATCTCAGGTAAGATGTGAAATATCAGCACAATTTCGTATTATGTTAATTTTTCTGTTCTCTGTCCCTAGGATTCCTAAGGGATCTGTGTGAGGTTTTACTGTATATATTGCTACCTCCTGGAGACTTCCAGAACAAGATCATGCGATACTTTGTCAGGGTAAGTAGGAACTTTAAAGGCTATCCCAACTCTTTGGTTTAATGTTATAAAAATTGTTAGACTTGAACTGTTTTTCCTATTTTATTTTTTAAAATTGATCTAATGTAAAAAGTTTATTTTAAATGCAGTACAATCTTGATAAGTATTTAATAGCAGAGAACACTGTGTGAAATGTTTTTGAAGTTTTTTACCTCTAGCAACATTAGAAAAGCATAATAAAATATGTATTTTTTGAGGTATTAACATCTTCTAATGTTAATTGGAAGGGAGTGTGTGCAAGTGCCTATTGAATGTTTTCTCTAATTACACATTTTTTTTTATTTAGCCTTTACACTGATTTTTAAACTGTTGCAGTTATATTAGGTTTATGAATAAATGTGTAAAATTATTAATTGTATTTTGTTTTTCAGGAAATCCTCTCCCGAGGAATTCTTCTTCCATTAATAAACCAGCTCAGTGATCCTGATTATATTAATCAGTATGTCATATGGATGGTAAGATTGATAATGTTTAAAGTGAATGATATTTTAATATAAAGCTTTACTTCTGTTCCCTATAATCATGGCAGATACCTGCCAGAGAAGTTATCAATGCATATATTGGCAGAGGTAGTGTATATATGGCTGCTATATTAAATTTTATATAGATAATCTATAACGTATTATATATGATATATATGCAGGTGCATTAGAGAAACACTAATCTTTAAAAAATAGTAATATGTAGTAAAATTAACATAAATAGATTACTAACACTTTAAAGTTACTGATCTTTCTGGAAAGAGAGTTAAAACTTTCATAGTTCACCATTCTCTAAGTCATGAGGCAAGTTCTCTGTACTTCTATTCATACCTTTTAGTCCTACAGTGCACATTCAAGTATGATGCTGAAATCACCCATGGATTTCGGAGTCAAAGTTTTTATGTATGGGATGCAAGTGTATGTGTACAATGATTCCTTCGTTCTGGCCACCTCCATTTCGTGTCAAAGCTTGCATGCTGTTTTTCTACAGGAACCTAAATTTAATAAAAAACACTGCTGCTCCTCTGGACCAAGCTTTTCAATTTTCATTTCCCCTTTCTTCCTACGCATGTTCTTAATTTGTAACTTGGCCTCATTCTTTATTTACTAAGTACTGCCTCCAGCTGCATCCAAAGATAGAATTCTGATGTTTTTTATAAAGCTTTCTGTTATGATGGTGATGTTCCAAATATTAACTTTTATAATTGCTTTTTGAGATGGGTAAGTAAATGTACTGGGGGAAAGATAAGGAAGAGTAAATGCTTTCAAAAATTTAATTCAAGTCTTATGAAATGAAGATTGTTGCAGAAATTAAGGTCAGAAGTAGAGATGACTAAAATAAGTTCTGTCTCATTTTGGAACCTTTGACATAAAATTAGATTTGAATGAAAAAACTCAATTTCTGAAAATGAGAAGTTTAATTCCGTATTTCCAGGCACACCACAGTTCGATACTAATTCTCTTGTGATAAAATACAGAGCTTCAGTTTAAAATTAGAAGTTAATCCAAACTTGTCTCTCTTCACTGTGAAATTCACATTTTTATAAAACATTTGAAGTTCAAGCATTGCCTGTATTACTTTTAAAAGCAGATTTCTAGGAAGATTTTCCATTAACTTGGGTCAAAAATATCCAGTCTTGATTCCCTCTGCTCTGTGCAACTCATGTCAATGCACTTCTGCAGTACAAACTATTAAACTTCCATATCAAAGTAAGCTTTTGTGGAAGATGTCAGTCAAGTGACTTTTTTTGGCCTCCGGTGGTAAAGACAGTGTTACAGCTCAAACGTTTGCACTTGTGTGCACGTGCTGTAAAGCTGGCGACCTTCCCCTGATCTCCATGCTCCATTCACAACACAATTTCCAGTGATCTCAGCAGCACAGCAGGCTTTCTTCAGTTGCGCAAATTCCTTTGTGTCCCTAGAACAGTTTCAGCCTCTGCCAATACAGGGGAAAATAGTATGTATAGAAATAGCTTAATATATTTACAAGGGCATCTGAAGTAGGGTTTCAAAGAGGACACTAATTCAGTCATTTACTCCCTCCCCACCCCCATAGGTTATGATTACATTGTGGAGTGTTTTAATTTGTTTTGTAATTCTGTTTCTTAAGAAGCCATTGCACTGGGAGCATGTACACTTGCAGGGGACCTTGGCAAAGCTGAAACTTTTTTCAGTAGCCTCACCAGTTTCTGCCTACTTAGCTAAAGAAATGGGTAATAGCAGAAGAAGGTTGATTGGGCTTTGGATGAGATCTTCATTAAGTAGGTTGATGGACTTCCCATATGTCTTCTGGAAAACAGAAAATGACGTTGTGAAATAGGTTTTTGATTGTGTTCACGCTGCTTCTTTCTTGGTCCATGTAAAATTTTAGTATTTAAAAAAATAAGGTTTAGAAGCATGAATGTTTTCAGAATGCCGCTTCACAGTTCTGTATCAAAAGAATTCAACTGATAAAAGATCACGTCATGTGCTTTTACTGTTTTGCATTATTCACACTGTAAAACTTTCTGTTTCAGATTCGTGATTCCAACTGTAACTATGAGGCCTTTATGAATATTATTAAATTAAGCGATAATATAGGCGAGTTGGAAGCAGTGAAAGATAAAGCAAGTGAAGAACTGCAGTATCTTCGATCTCTAGATACAGCAGGAGATGGTAAGTGCTGTACTGTTTTACAAAATATGAAGTGCGTTTACCAGCATGATCTCTGAAGAATATTCCAAAAATTTAGAAAATGAAAACTTGCAGTATAGTTTAAAATATTTTCTTTTAAAAAAGAGATTTTATGGGAACTGTTAAATCTTCATAAGTGGTGGGTGGTTGTTGTTATTTTAAAATACAGACTAATTGGTTAGGTATCTATGCTTCCATTGAACTGAAGCTTGCCTGACTGGTGGCTCTGAATTTCAGTAACACTTCAGATATTAGTGGGTAGTCAGCTAACAGTTTATCTGAAAAAAGGAAAGAGAAAGATATTTCTTATTGTTCACGTCCATCAGTAAGGTATTTATACTGGGAAAAACCCCTTTTCTTTAAAGCTAATGTGTTTTCTTGTGGTATGTCACTTTTTGAATGATGCTTGTTAAGCAATGCAGATAAGTAAATAAGCTCGTTCTGAAGTGCTTTGTCTTCTTTGTTTTTACTTTCAGATATCAACACTATAAAAAATCAAATAAACAGTTTATTATATGTTATTAAAGTATGTGATTCAAGAATTCAGAGGTTGCAGTCAGGAAAAGTAAGTGTTCTAGAATTTCTTCCGTTCTGAAAGAGTGAAGTTGCAAATGATGCACTAGTTCAGTCTAGCCTTTTAATTCTGCATTTTGAAACACAACTTTAGTTATAGGAATACTTCACACACCAAAAGTTAGTCTTGTACTTGCAGTTTAAGTACAGAAAAAAATTTCTAGAGGTTCACCCATTTAGACTTTTTTTGCATTCTGACTTTAGCAGTTTAGATACGTTAGTACGTCTTAAAACTATTCTTACCTTCTCAATTCAAGAGTTAAACCAAAATGTTACATGGATGTAAAGCACTTTTGTATTTATACACCTAGATTCATTTCTTCTTTGCTGCGCCAGTGCATACCTCGTGTGCCACAAGCTTAGTCTTTGGCAAAGATCTCTTTTTCCTGTTGATAAAGACACCACTTGCTGATTGCTTTGCAATGTCTTGTAGACTCCATGTATTGCCTCTTGCCACACATACCAACCTCTTTCACTAAGACAAACAGGATGTTAAATTTGAGAACCTTGTGTTGTTCTGTTTGCTTGTTCTATATTTTGTTTTATATTTTAAGGCTGACAGATTCAGTATGTTTGACTTTGCTTATTTTCTTGACTCTCTTAATTGGCTTTATATGTGGCTCCAAGATAATATAATCTTATGTGTATTGACTGTTTAAAATTAACTATTTTATAGCTGGACCTGGAAGCATTACTGTAATACCAAGAAATGTCATATTGACAGAAGAAAGCTGGAAGTGGGCAGAGATTAATTTAAGTTGTGGTGGCCTGCACTCCATCAAATGTTGAAATTGGTTCATATTGTTAATTCATTTTCATGCTACTGTCACTGTTAGTGAGATATTTGGAGTTAATTTGACTAAATGGCAGTGTTAGAAGCCATCTCCCATACAGCAGGAACCATGCATGTTGAAGGCAAATATTTATGAGAGGGTGACCTTATGATCTAGATAGTCTTCACTTATTAGCAATTGTGGAAATGACTAACCATTGAGAGGCTTTTAAAATATCTATAATGCAAATTATTTTTTTATTATGTCTGCTTTGTGGTAGGTAGAAGTTTTAAAAGCTGATTTAAAATACAAAGCCTATGAATGCACTGAACTGTTTCTTACAGGAAATAGATACTGTGAAACTGGCAGCAAACTTCGGAAAACTTTGCACAGTCCCTCTGGACCATATTCTGGTAGACAATGTTGCACTACAGTTTTTTATGGGTAAGTGTTAATTTATCTGATCTTCTTCATTTATAAAGAATATGCTTACTCACAGGACTATACACTTGAAATCACTGAATATGTGTCTGCTGAGAGCTAAATGTGCATAAGCCCTTTGCCAGAGGGAACCAAAACCCTTTTTGCAAATCAGTATGTAATTAACTGTTCAGAACACTGTACCCAGTACTTTGAAAAGCTTGTATCAAGCTTGTTTCAATACTGATCTCTCTGTAAGACTGTTCTTGCAGTGTTTCTTGGTCAGTCACTTCACAATTTTGTTTAGAACAGAATCATTGCAAGAATTGCTTGGAGGCTTATAATTGGAATGGCTCGGAAATTTATTACAATCATTAGTCTTACTTATGCTCATCTTGTTGAAGCTAATGGAATTAATGACTATAGATGTTGGACTGAGATTCAGAGTATTACAAGGCTACAGAAGGTTGTCTACTTAAGAAGCTAAAATACAGCAGTAATTTATGTACTATTTTAGGTTTATCATGCAATCAAGAAATTGACAGATGGATTAAATTTGTATAATTTTATTACTTTCTGATGTTTGATTGTCTTTTGTGAATTAATTGGGCTGCTGACATCATTACTAAGGACATCCATCATTTTTGTTGGTGGTGATAGTCCTTTTAATGCAGTAGATGAAAGTACTATACAGCAGAGAGGAAGCAGTCCAGGAGGTTCCTGGAGTGTGTGGACGATAACTTCCTAACACAATTGGGTGAGTGAGCCAACTAGGGAAGGCGCCGCACTGGACCTGTTTGCAGAGAGTGTATGTGCCGTATGCGTGCCTGGCCATGGCTTAGATGGAGTGTATGCTCTGCTCAGTGAAAAACTGGCTGGATGGCCAGGACCAGAGAGTGATGGTGAATGGATTGGTGCCCGGTCACAAGTGGTGTTCCCTAGGGCTCAGTGTTGGGGCCAGTTCTGTTTGGTATCTTTATCAATCACCTGGATGAGGGGATTGAGGCCACCCTCAGCAAGTTTGCAGATGACACCAAGTTGGGTGGGAGTCTTGATCTGCTTGAGGGTAGGAAAGCTCTACAGAGGGACCTGGACAGGCTGGATGGGTGGGCTGAGGGCAACTGTGAGGTTCAACAAGCCCAAGTGCCGGGTCCTGCACTTGGGTCGCAACAACCCCATGCAATGCTACAGGCTTGGGGAAGAGTGGCTGGAAAGCTGCCTAGCAGAAAAGGACTTGGGGATGATGGTTGACAGCTGGCTGAACATGAGGCAGCAGTGTGCCAGGTGGCCAAGAAAGCCAACAGCATCCTGGCCTATATCAGAAATGGTGTGGCCAACAGGACTGAGAAAATGTTATACCCTTGTACTCAGCACTGGTGAGGCCACACCTTGAATACTGTGTTCAGTTTTGAGTCCCTCACTACAAGAAGGACATTGAGGTGCCGGAGTGTGTCCACAGAAGGGCAATGAAGCTGGTTAAGGGTCTAGAGCAGCTGAGGGAACTGGGGTTGTTCAGTGTGGAGAAGAGGAAGCTTAGGGAACACCTTCTCGCTCTCTACAACTACTTGAAAGGAGATTGTAACAAGGTGGAAGTCAGTCTCTTCTCCCAGTTAACAAGCAATAGTACAGGAGGTGATGGCCTCAAGTTTCCCCGGGGAGGTTTAGATTGGACATTAGGAAAAAAGCCCTGGATCAGGCTGCCTACAGAAGTGGTAATGTTGTTATCCCTGGAGGTATCTAAAAGACATGTAGATGTGGTACTTAGTGACGTGGTGTAGTGGTGACCTGGCAGTGCTGGGATAACAGTTGGACTTGATCTTTAAAGATCTTTTCCAACCTGAACGAATCTATGATTCTATATATGTGACCGGTTAGAATTCCAATTTGAAGTTCCTCTCAACCTGTATCATGCTGTACAAGCCTGTTACATGCACATCAGTAATGCTGGATTCACTTTTTACATGATGCATTTCAGGGTTCAGTGCTTAGTTCTTAGACTTTTCTCCCAATTTAGTTGACTGATTGTCACCAATCTGTATATAGTACTTTCCATTTTTTGACTCTAGATGACAAGTTTTCCAGATGTATAACCAGATCCTAGAGCTCACACAGAGTTCTTAATCTAAGATGCACAACAGTAACTATGGTTGTGTGCTGGTTGTTTTTTGTAGATTACATGCAGCAGACTGGTGGCCAAGCGCATCTGTTTTTTTGGATAACAGTGGAAGGATACAGGGTTACAGCACAGCAACAGCTGGAGGTACTTCAAAGCCGGCAGAAAGATGGAAAACATCAGACTAATCAAACCAAAGGTCTATTAAGAGCAGCTGCATTTGGAGTTTATGAGCAATATTTATCAGAAAAGGTTGGAATAACTGATTTCTGCATTGTTTGGAATTTATTCTTTTTACAGATGCTTCTTTGGTAGTTATGGCTATGTTAATATGAAAGGGATGTGATGCAGCACAAGCTGTAAAAGTTGACATTTAAGCTATTACTTGTGTATCTCCTCTCTTATGTCTAGCAGTAAGAAAATGTCTTCCTCTCCTTTTTTTGGTCTTGTTTTTTTTTTTTTTTCCCCTCTTCATTTAAAAAGTCTCCTAATGGCACTGACTATCCTGTCAAATGTGCTGAATGTGTTCCTCAGAAGCTGACTTTATAGAATAAAGAAAAACTAGAGAAAATGTGAAGACAATAAGAAATTCTATCCCTTTGTGTATGCTGTCCTGTCTGCTGTCCTTGTGTCCTCTTTCCCTTATTTTTACTTTGCCTTCTACCGTGCACTTCTCTCCCCCCACCCAAGAAGAAATGTTTTTTGCAAAAGGCAACCCAGAATTTGTACAAACTTGGATTATGGCTGGGTTTTCACATGAAATAGCTTCCTGTGCTTCTCCACAACTGTGTAAATTCCTCAAATATCACTGTTCGGTGTCTTTCAATAGGCTGAGCTTGAATGCTTCCAGTAGTCTTGTAATAATGGAATCTTCTGTGAAACAAAACACTTGTCAACTTGTGTTAACAAAGCATCTTTGTTCGAAATTTATGTACATAAGTCACCTCTCAACTCACTCGAAAGTTTCCCTCAACAAATTATCCCTCAAGTATCTTGTAATGCTTTTCTTTCCACATAATTTCTTTCACTTTAGGTTTTCATCTCTGTGGTATATCAACATGGTTGTCCGTGCAGAGCTTGCTCTGATGGATTTTTGAGCTGACTGGGTGCTCACCAGTTTGAAGTCAGAAGCCATCAAACACTAGATCTATTCCAAGGCTGATAAACTCAACCTCTCAGCTGTGCTATCATGGGAGCTCTGTCAGTTCTGGTTCAGTGCTGGCTTCTTTGTCTTAGTTACAGAAAATGGGGAAAGTGTGTGAGCTTGAGTGCATCTAACAGAAAGCTTAATGAGCAGTAGTTTGAAATATATCATACCAAAGAATGACTGGGAATCTGATGACTAATACAGTTAGTATGCTGGTAGCTGTAATAGTCTGTGTAAAATGCTACCATGATTACAGCTACTGGTCATCTATCCAGAAATTGGAGTTGACAAGCTGTTAACCTTTACTTGGGCGTTTCAGGACTTTATCCATTTACTTTATTACTGGCTTGTTCTTAATTTCTGAATCTAGATCCTTCTATTCATAAATAAAGAAAATTGGTTTTTAAGTCTGAGTAAATCAAGTGTAGATAAATAACAAAATAATTTTATAACATGCATAATTTTTTTGAGATTATTCTTAATATTTAATCCTGAAATTTCTTAGTTTTAATACGAACTCTGAAGTTAATTTTGAGGAGGAGAAGGGATCTGATTCCTGTTGTTTGTTATAGACAGTTCTGGAGATACTCATCAAGAAGAAATTTAGTTTACTTGGAGAATTGTAGAATTGTATTGGATTTTATTTGTAAAAATAGCTTGCTTGCTTTTATGCTGCAAAAGGTAATTTAGATCTCTATAACAGGCGTCTCCAAGAGTTAATATTGATGACAACTTAGTAGCAAAACTGGCAGAAACACTGAACCATGAAGATCCAACACCTGAAATCTTTGATGACATTCAGAGAAAGGTATACTCTATTCATTCTGTCTTTCACAACAACTGTTAATGCTATAGAATATTAAACATCACCATAGCCATTGAAAAAGGAGGAAGGAACTCAAATATCTGAAACCTAAAACCGGTTTTGCCATTTTCCTGTTGTATAGAAATAATACTCTAAATTGCCTGCTCTGTTTAACCATGCATACCCCATGGCTTTCAAAGCAGTAGACAGAAAGTAGGTGTCCTACATGAAAACAATTATGAAGCACAATTTAGAATTATGGGATTATTTGTGTTTATGCACCAATGTAAGAAAAGTGCCTGTGTAGAACTACGAAGTGGTATGGTTTTAGTCTGGTTTTAGCTTTCTGTCAAAGGTGCATGTAAGCATTTTACAATATTAAATTCTACATCTCTTTCCAGAAGTTAATTTGGCTGTTGTTTCCGCAAGCCTGCATAGTGTAGCAGTCAGAAGCAGCAAGTACTGAAGATAAAACAGTCTTTTTACTACCTGTATATGTAGACTTTATCACTTATCCAATATATGTATTTTTTTAAAAATTCTTCATATTCTGGCAGTAAGTTACATATCCAGTCTGAGAGGTTTTTATTTTAGGTCATTACCTTTATTTTCTCATTCATGCTGAAAATTGACATGAGCTATAGAACTTAGAATCACTTTTTTGTGCTTGACGCATCCATTTAAGACTAATGAAAACACCTTGTTAATTTTGTATTGCCCAAAGGAGATCACAAGGGCCTTGAGTGTGGTTTCAGCTAAAGAACATAAATTTCGCATGTGTTACAAAAGAAATGGACTTCCTCAGACCTGCGTGATTTTTTTTTTTTCCATTCTTACAAGTCGATAACACTTGTACAAAATGTTCCATGAAAAAAAAATCATTAAAATATTCTGGAGTTGAAACGAATATCCAAACATTATGAATTTCCACAACATGCAGATACATGTGTATATGTATGTATACTGTCACTGTATAGGCTATATAGATAACTTTTTCAGGTAGTGCGGTTAAATCTTTGTGAGGTAGGGTTATACTGTGTTAACTGAACTGGAAATTTTCAAGGAAGTAATGCAGTGTCTTGCCTCCCTTCTTTTCCCTCTTCCCACCTCTACCCCTAAGTGCTTGCAGTTCTATGTTTATAGTTTAAAAGATAACGTGTTGTGAAATGAGTAGAGACCAAATATGTCTATAGTACAATTGGAAGGGTTAAAAGGAGGGGAAGCAAAACTTACAGTTCATGTGCTAGTTCCCTTTCTATATATGCATGTCTCATTAGTTAGGTATTTTCTGAGACTGTGTTATACTTCTAGCACAGTTAGTTCTCGTAACCTTTCCATTTAAAAGTTAGCCTGAATTGAAACTTCACGAACTCACATTAGGGTTTTAAAGAAAACCCAGGAAAATGTAATAGAATGCACAGATATGTGTTGGTCAATTAGGATTTATGAAAGCTTATCTGATTAATTTAGAAAATGTTTTAAGTATTTCTAAGGTTGGCATTTTTATTTCAATAAGGTGTACGAATTGATGCTGCGAGATGAAAGATTCTACCCTTCGTTCAAACAGAATGTGTTGTATGTGCGTATGTTGGCTGAGCTGGATATGCTGAAGGATCCTAGTTTCAGAGGATCAGATGATGGTGAAGGAGGTGAGCTAAGGAGATTACTTGGGACCATTCTTTTTCTGCTTTAAAATGAACATAAGAAAATAACCCACACCAGTCTTGAGAAATCAAAACATTCTTGATTTTTACATTAATGTTTTTTCCCTGTGATTTTTTTGTAAATCACTTTGGGAGTCAAATAGTTTTCTCTGTAGTAACTTTATTAATCTCATGTGCATTTTTGTCAAGTCTTGGTTAGAAGTGTGTTGCTAAGATAAGCAACTCTTTCATTCTCATTTTTTATTCAAAAATATTTGAGGTTCTTCAGCACATTGAGTTGTTTTAATGCGTAACTATATTCTTCGTCTGGAAATAGAAATTGAAAGTATATAGGAGATGTGGCTTTTTAAAGGAATTAAAATAATTCTTAATAACCGAGGTAAAATCTAACATAAATTGTTTTACTGTTAAATTGACTCCTTAATGAAAGTTTCATGTATCAAAAGATACAAGCTTAAAAAGCGGTGTTTTCTGGAGAACTTACTTAATATCTATAGCTGTATAAACTTACACATTTTCCTTTAGGTGTCTTTATTGGAAACCTGAAGTATTTATATGTTGGGTGCAACATTTTGCCCAGTGCCAGAGTTGTCCATAATTTTCCATAATGGTTTGTCTTTGCATTTGCATTTCTTATGTGTAACCCTACGTTGGAGAAAACCTTCTAACCTGTTTTTTTTTCCTTTCCCCTTCCTCACTGCTCCCAGAATCCTTTAATGGATCTCCAACTGGCAGCATAAATCTGGTATGTGCTTGGATTTTTAAAAATTATTGTTTGTTTCTCCCCAGTGGTAAGGAAAGTGTTACAAAATCGTTAATGTACGTTAGAGGTTTTAGTTCACTACAGTTTAATTTCTGAAAAAGTTCTTGAATCAAATTGAAACACACAAGTTATCAACTGGTAAGGTAAAACTGTCCCTTTTATACTTTTCCTGGTTTAATGAAATTTTGCACTGTTTCACACAGAAAGCATATTAATGTATACAGTATTTTTATATATATATATATAGAGGGAGAGTATAGTTAATTTATGCAAAGTATACTTTCTTATATCTGTTTGGTTTAAGTAGGCATAAATTGGAGTTAGGTGAAAAATCCTTTGAAACAGAAGTCTTGAAAGATTAGTTTCAAATAGACTGTAAATGAGCCATTTAATTAGATTTTTATAGGTTTTTATTTTTGAGTTGACTTGATTTGAAAACAAATATCTGGAGTTTATCAACTCAAAGTCTTTGTTCTCTGAGCTGACCAATGCAAGTTCAATTTCTGGTATCTAAACAATTCTTGACTGGGTCAGTTTTGCAGAACCTTTTCTTTGTTACATGAATATACTTAAATACCCGAGATGAGCCTCTGCATGTGCTAGTGGTTGGATATGTATGAAGAGAGCTGTATACTTCTACCAAATGTTTTCCAAATTCTGTCCCACATAGATTTTTTTTATAAGGCTTAAAATATTTTAATCTGAAAATCAGATCAGTTATTTTAAAAAGAAAAAAATCATAAAAACTGCCATATATTTCCTCCCTTCCTTCTTACTTGTTTCTTCAGTCTGTATGTAGCTGGGATACACACAAGATACACAGGGTTCAATTGTGCATATGAGAGTATTTTTCCAAGTCTTCTAGTTTTAGGAAGGTTTGCAATCTGCATGCAATTTCCTGGCTTATTGTGATTTATAGGCCCTTCTAATTCGTTCTTGGAAGTTGCTGTAGCTCCTTAAGAGTTCCAGTGGGTTGGTTGCACAGAGAGGAGTTGTTCATTTTGCAAAGGAATACATTTAAGATAAATACAAATGTGGTTTAGTGTGGGTTTTGTTAGTGGGATTTTATTTTTTGAAGCTGGAAAACTTTCCTGTTTTCTTCCTGTTTACAGTCTGAAATACAAAGAAAAAGGAAGATGGTCGGCTGATACAATTTACACAAACTCCTGTTAGATGCAGAAGGAAAACTTAATTTAGTGATATTTTTTTAATTTATGTGCAATTCTGGTCATGTTTCACAAGAGATTCTTTTAATTGACTAATCTCTTTAAAAGTTCTTTCAAATGTCTCTTAACGACTTTTTCTAAGAATGTTCTGATGTACCGAAGTTATTTTATAGATGGGGATTTGCCATTGCAGTGGCTTATCAGGCTACTGGTTATCAGCTGCTTAGTTCCATGTAACCCTTCTGAACTAAGCTGGAAAGTCCTAAGCACTGTTGCAATACAATGAAATATTTGCATGGGACTACTCAAAGACTTGATTTTTGTTTTTGTTGTGAAAAGGATATTTGCAGAATGCTACATTTACTATTTTTTTTAGAGTGAAGAAAGTTCTAGCAGAAATGCATAATAATTCTGTTTATGCAGGAGAACAACTGCTTTCCGTGGTCCGTATTGTTCAGGGTTTTCAGTGCTTTTACAGGTGTTTGAATACTGGTAGATTAGTTTTTCCTGGCTGAGCTCCATGTGAAGAATAAATTTCTGTACACATACTTTAGCTCCCTTGTGTTAGTCAGTTACATGAAGAAAAACAGACCTTGGAAAGGTTATTTCAAAGGTCAGGGAATTTCTGTACTTTTAGCTAATAACAATATATTAAATATGATTGGGTTGTGGTATGATTATTTTTGCTTTTTAATTAACTTGTATTCCTGTGAATATACGTGATGGCAAAGATATTAGGTCATATTAAATACGAATTTGTGTTGTCTGTCCAAGTTTGTCAACTGTTTCATTTACTTGCATTCATTGTTGCTGTATAGTGCCTTGCCACAGCAGTTGAGTGTTTCCTAAAGTTTCTATTATGAAATACATCACTTACTTTAACTGTAATAATGTGTTTTAAGATTATATGGAAGAGAGGCTTAAACCTATGTTGAGGACAAGTTATTTTGCAAATATCTTCTTAATTTTGCCTTTTAATTTGCACATCAATCTACTACATTAAGCCAGTAGGGCATATTTTGGGGGATATAAAACCATTGGAAATATTTATCGACTCTGGAAGATTTTATCTAAATGGATCCATAATGTAACCTTTGCTTGTTGCTTTTGCATTGAATAAGTAGTGAGTTACCAGGATATTACATATCCAAGGCCTTGGATGGCAGAAAAGGCTGGGTTGAACTTCCCATAGTCTTAATATATGTGTCAGCTTGAACCTCGTGCAATTATCAAGAAGAAAACTGAACTGTCAGAGTAGCAATGAAGGGAGGCAGGAAAAGAAGTGCTGCCTTTAAAAAAAGTATAACAGTACCTTAATGTCAGTATGTCATAGCAAACAAAATATTAGAGCAGCTGACTGTTACTTGTCTTTAAAAGCATCCCTTCCATCTTACTGATAATCAAATCCTAGAGCTCTCAGAATATCAAGCATTTATCCAGACTTCCACAAATGCCTGCTGCTCATCAGTCTCAGGTGATACTCTGCTCCTAAATTTGGACAGTGCAGTGCAGAGCACACCTTACAGAGCTATTGCAAGGGTGACTTACTTAAGAACTGACTGAGTCAGAGAAAGTGCCTAATGAAGATTATAGGAACAGTCCACTTACAGTGATGTATTACCAGAATTTTCTCCAGCATCCAGTAATGCACAGATTTGGGAATTCTTGAGGTAAAGATGATGTCAGCTCTTGGAATTATTTCTACGTGAATTCATCTCTTTTTACCATTGAACAGACTTCTAGCACTATAGCACACAGTGGCAAACAGATTTCCCAAATGGGCTCATCTTTCTTTTACCTCTTGTTCAGTCTGTGACTTCTGTACTGTAAGTCTACAACCTGTGCCATAAGATGTTTAGGAGACTCCTTAATGGCAATAGATGTTAAGGCATAGTTAGTGTGTTCAGACCTTTTTAATGATGCCATTTATTCAGTATATAGACTTTGTAACAGGGATTTTTTTTTTCCCCCCACCTTCCATAGCAGATATTTAGGCACAGACCGATCAAGGTGGTTGGGGCGGAGAAGAGCCGTTCCATTTAGAGAGCTTGAAAAGGAAGGAGTGCAGTATAATCTTGGGGTATAGTTGAGATGATAAAGATTGAGATGAAGAAGGGGCAAGAGCAGAGTCTTTAACTTAAGTTTTCAAGTCTAACCTATCTCTTGATTGTAGCCACATTTAAGGGAACAGGTATTCAGAAACTTGATTGGTGTGTATTGGGGTTTTAGCCTGACACAAGTATGGCAGTCCCATGCTAGGTAACTTGTGGCAGCTCACTAATAAACTGGCTTTCTTAAATTATAAAAGATAGCTAATGGCTGCATATTCATTCTGAATGCATATTCATTCTGAATTATTTGAAGAATTTTAGAATTTGGGGATGAAATATATGAAGTAGCTGGGATCCCAGTGCCTAGGAGTCTATGAATTCTACTTAAGTAGTTCCATCTTTTTTTCCATTTTTTTTTTTCCCCTGGTAATTTAAGATTAAGATAGGATTAGGATCACATATGTAGTGGCTCTTTTTTTTTTTTTTTTAGTTGCACATCCCAGGTTTTTCACCCAGCAATCTTATGTTAAATCTTAGTAGTCAGATATGTTAATTTTAAATAATAGCAGAGCTTTGCTAAAATACTGTTAGGCTTCTTTTGTTCCCAATAAGTACTGACTGGGGAGACGGTGCGTTAGCCAGCTGAGCATGTACCTGTTCACTTTTTATAGGGGAAACATTTCTGAGAAAAGTGTTGGCTGTTTTTTACGTAGAGCAGAGAAATTATTCTTTTGTGTGGTGCTTTAAGTCAGTTGAAATCAAACAAAATGGTATAAAGATAAAACCAGAAGATCTGTTATACAACATCTGTAACTCCACAGTTGTTTGGGGATTTTTTTATTAATGCTTGGTAAAAAATTGTAGCTCTACTTCTATTAGCGTTGAGACATCAGATGAAAGTGAGAAAATTCAGTGATCACAAAACTGTATGAAACTGGTAGGGAAAGTGAAGGGCCCAACACTGTGTAATGAAAGGCTTTAGTAACCAAGTAATACAAACTTACTTGCGTTGTTACAGTGCATCAAGTGATTCTATTACTGTAGTGAACTGAAAGTTTGAAAATGAAATTGGTTAATCAAAAAGCATCTCTCGAGACATATCTGTGATCTTACTCTTTGCCTGTTTCTTCTCCCCTCTCTCTCCCATCCTGCAGTCCTTAGATGACCTTTCAAATGTCCCTTCTGATGAGACAGTTCAACTCCATGCATACATCTCAGATACTGGTAAGTGACTCTGTTATGATGGCTGTTTACTTGGTTTCCACCATTTATTTGGAGTTTTTTAGTATTATAGGGCCTTGAAATCCTAATCCTTTCTCTTTTTTATTTTAACCTCATTAAACATTTGAATTCATATTTCCCATGAAGTCCATGTAATGGAAATCCTTACAGAATTGGTGCTATAGGTCATAGGCTACATATCTGTACTTCAAATGTGGTTTATTTTTTGTTGTGTATGGTATTATTTTCCTATTTCTGCAGAATCATTCCTTAAAGTTAATATTGAGTAGCATTTATTTTAAATATTTAAAGAATAAATTATGAAAGCTTTCTCTCTTTTTCTACTCACACAGTTCTAACTCGACTATTTACTTCTCTTACTATAATATTTCCCCTATTTTTTGTGCTTCCTTATTGACTTATCTTAATTTAAGGTAGTGACTTCAGTCTTTACAGTGATGACATTTTTTTATCTTTTGAAAAAATTAGCCTAGTAATAAGTTAAATACTTCTGTGTGAGTCTAAATAACAAACTTCTCAGATGTTATTTGCAAATATTATAGTTAGGTAAGATTGCACTGGGTAATTAAATTGTGAATTGATACTCAGATACTTTTTTGTTAGATTGTACTACTCAACAGAGTTTTAAATCTGTGCATTATATAGCAGACACTTGAGCTGCAAGCGAGAATTCATTTACTTGACATTTTAATTAAACTATTACTCCAACCCAGTGTGAGAGCGTGGTGCAATCCAAGTCTCATGTAGTCAGTCCTCAGAGAAGGAGAAAAATATTTTTAAAAGTTAAGAACCACAATTTTGCTCTTTTATTAAAACAGCATGTGATACTTTTTTCTGAATTAAACTTAGAAGTTTCATCATTTTGATCTAAGAAGAAAGGTAAACTTAAACCCACACAAATGACATTTATAATCTTGATGGCAATGTGTATTGGTAACTATGAGCTCGACTCTGGAACCATAGTATTGCAGCTGAATCAGGGCTATGTGCTGATTTGTATTGTAAGACAGGGTTAAGCTGGATGTCTTTGTTCTCTTCATCTCATGTTTGAACAAGAAATGTAAGTCCCTGCTTCCTGGATGCTACAGGCAGTAGGTGCATTTTGCACCTGTGCACAGGGTCCTTTCCTCTGCCAGTTACTACCCATTTACTGCCCTTTTGGGGTTGTGGTGGGTTAACCTTGGCTGAGCGCCAGGTGCCCACCAAGCCTCTCTATCACCCCCCCGTTCCTTCCCCTCCTTAGCAGAGCAAAAAAACGAAAGGGGAGGAAAATAGGATGAGAAACAAAAAGTAGTTTAATAAT
>JAVSBS010000416.1:32505-86662 GCA_033124195.1 Coracias cyanogaster
AACTTTAGTTTTTTTTCTCTAACAAGGGAGATCAAAAGAATATAGCTAGTGACCTTATGGAAGCAGCTCTCTCCTCTTCTATAGTCCTGCCTGAATGGAGTTTTCAGATGTGCTGCTTTTGAGTTATAATGAAAAGAAAGGAACAATTAATTTAAGTTTGCTTCCCCTTCCATCCAACGAAACAATGTTTGTTTACTTTACCTATGTTAATACTTATTAAAACACATCCCCATTCCCTAAGCCTCCGGGTGCATTTCCATATTTAGAAACATAATTAAACTTAATACATCCATAACTGTCTGTCCACATTTGATACTGCCACAAGACAGTCATTAGATTTATAATTTCCAACAAGCATGTCAGAGAAGGAAGCAGCAGGAAGCTGACGCCACTCTTGAGGTGGACTTTGTTCTGAGCATGGAGACCTGTCTATGTTGAAGTCCAGGGAATCAGCAGGGAGTGTTGTGCAAGCAGGGAGGAGGATACAAGGGGTGACAAAAATGACTTTTGATGATTTGGGATTTCCAGGCATGGTTTCTAGCTGCATGTCTCAGCTTTTGGATGGCAGCTGGACACTTCAGAACAGTCTGACATTCTTTAAAAAACAAGATTCTTTAATGTCCCCCAAAACAGATACTCTGAAATAGAATTACTTGGTGTGATTTACAGAAAATTTGAAACAGAATTTGATCGGATTTTTGCTTGTTTCTTTGGTTGGTTTTTGTTGTTGTTGTTGTTGTTGGTTTTTTTCATAAATAACATCTCTCATTTCCCTTCAGCATTTCTTGAGTAAAGAATTCATTAATTTATGAAGATATTGAAATGAGATAAATAAAATTATTCTATATAGATATCTAAAAAATGTGTACAGCAACATAAGCTGTTATTTTAAAGTAGTGTGCCACATAGGAAAGAGAATAAAATCAAACCCACTTCACGTGTATTGCACTGCCGCTCTTGCTTTTTTTTCATCCCTTCTTTTTCCCCTTTTTGTTTATTTTTCTTTTCTCCCTTGCTTTTGTGTGTTATGTCATTTCCTTCTTCTAATTTCCAACCTTCCTCTCTCTTCTTCAGCAGGGCTTTGTTTTTCTTTTTCTATCTCTCTGAATTTCTGTACAGCTCTGCCAAAGGCTTTCAGAGCTGTGGTTCTGTGTGTCCCTGCTGTCCCCTGACTCATGCTATTCCTGTGCTGTTATAACCTCTCTTCTGCATCTTCCTGTCTTCCCCTGTAATATTCTACTATTTTATCTTTCTTCTTTTCCCTTATGGGTTAAAATATACATGAATAATTTCTTATTGTGGCAAAAAGCCAGTCTGCTTACCAGCTGTCTCTGGCTCCTGCTCTCGGGCTCAGCAATGGACCTCTGGGGGAAAACCTTTGGCCTGCTTTGTCAGGACGGTTCTTCTTTGGTGTGTGTGAATCATATGAAATCTGAAGAGATGGCCTCCTGCATCAATGTCCTCCACTGGTACTTTAAGGCATAGTGTGACCTAGAGGACTGAACGAACACAGAGGTGCAGCTGAGGCTTCTGTCCCACATCCCTCATTATGCGGTGCAGCAGCGGAGTCCCTTGGCCCCTCTGGGGTATCTGTGCTTACTCTTCTCCTGCAGAGGACGTGGAATATGAACTAGCGAGGCTGTTTCATTTCTTCCCCTGGCTGATTTATAGCTTCACGTCTCATTTGTTTTGAGGTGGTTAAAACACAGCCAGCAGCCAGCTTTCAAGACCGAGCTATGCCTGTGGCTACAGTGGGCACTGAAAGCCACAACTTCCAGCAATCAAATGTCCTGCTAAATCCTATAGACTTTTTGCTTTCGTGTTCAGAGCTCTCCTCTCCCAGGGAAGAGCAGTTCAATGTTTAGGACACCGGCCTGGAATTTAAAAGAACTGCTTCCAAATCTCTCTGTACCACAGGGTGTGTTGGCTAAGAGTAGCCACTTATGTTCTCTTTACTTCAATTTCTTCTCAGTAAAATCTTTCTTTAGCTCTTAAGGGAACCCTTAAGGGCAAGGATGAGATTTGCTACAGACCATAGATAAGGTGTTTTATTGCCACAGTAGCAAGACCATATCTAGACATGGTCTAGTTAGATCTGGAAGTGGAGGAATCTTACCTTAGCTGTCTGAGGGTCAAGTATTCTGACATGACATTATTTCCTAGATAATACAGCTACTTTCCCCTCCTGCCAGCCAGAATCCTTCTAAGAAATCAAGTAAAGACATACTGTCTATCATTATGTGAAACATATCCAGTCTTGGGAAAATGAGCTATGATAAAACATATGGAATATTTGTTTGTTGCTCAGATTGGGGTTCTGCCTGGGTTTTATCTGTATTGAAAGGTACAAGATTCCAGCAAAAACATGTGAAACAGAGCAGGCCAGTCTGAGACCTGTCTGACTTCAAGGGAGGAGAGAGGATGTTTAGTGAAGCAGAGAATCTCTTCTGCAGCCTCATCCAGCCCTTGCTCTAAATGATACAAAAATATCTCGACTGTACCTCAAAATGCAAGCAATATTACTTACTTTTAAAGATCAAACATGTCTTAGAGAAAAAACACAACTTGGTTCACATAATTTAAATTGAATCATGCTTGATGTAACTTACTATTTTATTAATGACATGTAATTAACTGGCAATCACTGAACCACACATTTAGCATCAGCCATACAACAAATGAAGCACAATAACAGACAATTCCAAAATATTAATAAACACGTATACATTTCTACACATCCTTCTGAAGTAATCCTAAAAAATCCTAATCTAATATTCCCCTCACCCTGCAGAGTTATGTATATTCCCTCCCCACCAGCCCATCCACACTCAGTACAAGAGGGTTGTGAGGACACAAGGACACAGCTCCCTTGCCCTGAGAGTGCATGTTCCCCTCCTTGCACACACTTCATGCTGCAGATGCGTATCTGTGCTGCTTGCTACAACCTGTCAATCCAGCCAGTGTGAAAGCACCCCACAAATTAATACATGCCCACTGAGGTGTGGGTTCCTACATGTTGTACCCAGTACAGCCAGTCCACTGGCTGCCTGCTCACTGTGTGTGATAGGTGTGGAGGCTGGTTTGTAAGGCCTAGGCAGAGGGGACTGTGCTGGTTGGGCAACTTCTGTCTGTGCCAGGCCAGATTTTGGCTGGTTTTATTTTTACTCCAGGATCTTTTCCCTAAGTTACACATGTTCCTATTTTCCATTTATTTATTTTCAAGTAGATTTCTTCTTTGTATCAAAAGTCATGAGGTGCAAAGCATCTACATTAGAACATTGTTCCACCCATGCGGATAAGCTTTGCTAAAAAACAGGATTAAATAGCTTGGTTAGTATCTCTGTAGTCTGTCGTGACATCTTGCTCTGAGCTAACTTTTGAGACTGTTATGTTATACTGTGTAAACAAATATGTAGAAAACTCTTGCAAGCAAGAAAGCAAAAATTAAAAAAAATTACTCATGAAGCATGCCAGTAAGTAAGGGCTAAAAGTGCATTGGCTGTCTGGGGAAAGCCTGCGGTATTGCTTTCTAGTTTGTAAGGAAAGCCAGTCTGAACTTTTGCAGGTGAGATCTGTATTGAATCTTACTGCAGTTTATCAGCTGTACAAGCCATTCCTCTGCCAGAATTTTTTGTCTCTCTGGAAAACTTGCTAGAAGAGAACATGTGCCTGCATTTCGGTCCCTCTAGTTCGTAGTTTGGCATCTTAATTCAAACTCTACTTCCCTCCAGCAGAGAGGCTGTCTTAAAGACAAATAAGGAACAAGGTGATGTTAATTACCACCAGTTACAGGACGAAGATTAAAATATTTCTGGGAAGAGGCTTGAATGCAAAGCTAGGAGCAGCAGCAGCTTAAAAGACACCAAAAAAAAGAATTATCAGCCCTCTTTTGTGAAAACTCTAACTTGGCATTAGTGAAGTGTCGCATTGGATATGATGGCATATATGTATATTAACTTCTGATTTTAAAAAATACTCCTAAAAGCTAGGCAATGATACGAAATTCTAATTGGTGCTAAACAGACATCCTTAATTTTCAAAGGTTTGCTGATCAATATTGCATATTCTCAAAAGAAGGAAATGCAAGATCTGAAATCTCTGAATAGGATTCCTACCTGATAAGAAGTGTCTGTTTTGGAACCCAACTAAACTTTCCAGAAAATAGGCAATTGGTACATACAGAGTATAATTAAAGTCCACTCAAATGAAAATTAGAAGTTTATATGCTCAGGGAGACCAGAAAGAAAGCATAATTCAGAACTCCTAGTAGTCCCATAGCTTCAAGCTTCAATCTACCAAGACTAGATATAAGGAAGAAATTTTTTGCAATGAGGGTGGTAAAACACTGGAGCAGGTTGCCCAGGGAGGTGGTAGATGCCCCATCCCTGGAAACATTCAAGGTCAAGTTGGATGACGCTCTGACCAACCTGCTCTACTTAAAGATGGCCCTGCTCACTGCAAAGGGGTTGGACTAGATGAGCTTTAAAGGTCTCTTTCAACCCAAACAATTCTATGATTCCCTGTATTGGTAGTAATATTAATAGCAGGTAAAAAATGGAGAATTTGAAAAAGGTAAAATGTCAGACTGGGCTTAAAGTGCTGCAGGCAAAAATAAAAAAAGCAATACAGCAATTCTTTGCAGCTCTCTTTTTCTTAGAGGAGCAGAACAGGGAAACACAGAAAATATTTCCGCTGAGAAAAATGAGCTAGTGGATTTGTACAACAAGGGAAGTTGAACTTGAAATATATTTTAAAAGATACCGCTTTCTGTACATACATATCAGAAAAGGCATCTTGCACTGGAACGCAATGACAAAATATGTGAACTGGCAGAGTAGCGTTATGTGCCCAAACCTGCAAAACAAGATAAAGTAGGAGGTCTTGTGGAGGATGAAGAGATCCCCAAGAGAGGTACGGATAAAGATGTTGAGGGTACCCAGTGACTGAAGAGGAAACTAGTTGCTTTCTAAACTGAATTCTGCCATCACTGAAGTCTGAAACGTCAGAAGTTGCCACTCAAAAGGGAAAAATGGAGCTGCTGAGATACCTAGTCATCCTTGAAAAAAACAGGGCCAGACAACCAAAGGAACGAAGACATGTGTTTGAGTTGGATCAACTGTGCAACCAGCAGCACAGGCAGTCAGCAAATGTTGACAAATTCCATATGTTCAGTTTCTCAGGTGGCATAGATTATAAATGATCATCCTAGTATCTGGACAGGAGTGACAAGTGATGAATTTCTAAATGCTTTTGAGAGTAATGAATTAGGCTGATTTTCAAGAGACTGCTGGCATTCTTCCTTGTTCTTTTCTGCATCACTCACAACAGTCTAAGCAAAATTGTGGATTAAAAGGAAACTCTAGAAATTAAAGAATTAATTGTCCTATTGACAGATTAATGGCTGGTTATGTGGTAGGGAAACCATGATCCCTAATCTGGAAAGAATCCACAGATCCACACTGTGGACTGTTTATGTACCACAGGTCAATCCTATGTTTATTTAAGGTATGTTACATCAGTGAAATTAACTAGTGTTGGATAACTTGAAACTTCTAAATCCCAAGAAATTTCAATGTTTCATTATGAAAGTTAGCTATTTCATTGAAAATAACAGAGGAAACCTCAAGAAAAATGGTTAAAAGTCTGCTTTTTAAATCTTTTCCTCAAAATGTGGCTAGTTTGTAACTGCCCCCATTTATACAACAGCATTTATTTCCATTACATGTGTGCACAAGTGTGAACTCATCCATATGAATGGTACCTTAAAAAAAATTCATATCCTAATGTGTGAACTTCTCAGGTAGAAAGGGAGATAATTTGTCCACACCAGAACATGCTGTCTTAGTATAGAAAAATACATTAGGCAAATACTGGCATTCAGACAAGCAGTTTTACTACAAGAGTATTTGGCTACTTTGCTGCCATAATAAACAGAGATAACTGACCAGCTCTGCAGCGGATCCCCTCCTTTAACAAAGGGATTGACTGATACCCTGATTTCTAATGGGGGAAACGACTCATGTCTATTAGCTCCACAGGGCATTTCTCGTTTTATAGACTGGTTTGAAGGCATGGAAGTATCTCAGATAATGGCACATTACTATGGCACAGTGCACAAGCTAATGAGCCTTGCCTCTTGGGGGAATCATTAGGCTGAGGGCAGTGCTGTTCTGACATGAGTACTTTGCTCCCAGTGCCATAGTTAACTCAATGATGCTAGCTTGGTGGGAGGGGGCAGAGTCTATGAACCAGCCTGTAGTATTGTATGGTGTGGACTGGCTTGCAGTACCTCTAGTCCTGACGCTTAGGTGGTTGAAATTAGGTCAAATTAAATTAATACCAAATTAAATTAAATTAAATTAGATTGTTTCTAAAATGGTCTGTTGTTACACATTGGATCCAGTTTCTAGTCAAGTCAATGGATCATTCCACGGACTTCACTGGGTATTAGATCAGCCTTCAAACCTTTTCATGTGAAAGAAATAACAACAAAATGGAAGAGGGGGGAGAAGGAAATGTAGGCCAGCCCCTGGCTCAGCACATTGGGAAATTTATACAGATATTGCAAGAAGACCACGCTGTCTTATCTTCAAAGGCAAAACAGAGAGTCAAGGCTCAGTTACGACAATCTATGCAGAGAGAGCTTCAGGGCTGGTTAGATGACGAGAGACTGATTTTCATGAAGAAAGATATACCAGCTGACAAGAACACGGAATCGTTTTAGAGAGTAGTGCATAATGTGCTGTTGTTTTCAGATGTTTCCCTCCAGCTATACAGAGACAGGAAGGACATCCTAGGGGAAAGGGTGTTAGCTTTAATTCTCAAGAAATCCCACCTGAATTGCTTGTTCTGCCAAGCACCTTTGTTTCTGCCCAGCCCCTCATTTTCCTTTTGTTTTGATTCCCTCTCAGTATGAGAGGAAAGAAGGTGCTGAGAATTGCAGCTCTTATTCACTCTAGCTTTAAGCACAGGGTTTTTGAAGAATGGTTGCAACGCTCTGTTTTTTTGCCAAAGGAGGGGTTAGTACAAGGTTTTTTCCAGTTGCTCTGGATTCCATGTTGCAAGGGCAATGCTGTTGGGATGCAGTGATAAAAGGTATATTTGAAGAGTGTGAGACTACATAGGTAGTGAAGGTAAGCAGCTGCCTGGTCTTCTCCGCAAACAAGAGTAGTAAAGACAAAGAGATTGCAGAGGGCCAGTTCTGAGCAACTGAATTCCTTGGTGTTGCCATCAAGTATATATCTATGTTGCACTGCACAGTGCCATATAACCTGCATACCTGGGCTACCTCATTCTGAGTGGAGGTTCTGTTCAGCATACTAAAAAGCCCTACTGTGAGTCCTACGCTTATGTGGCTACAGAGTTTTTTACTGCTGGCTTCACTCATTGAAAGCCAAGCTGGGGTTTTCCTGTAAGGTCCAGTACATATGGAGATGCTCAGAAGTATGCATGATGTGCAGGTCAGCTTCAAACCTGGTCTCCACAGATTCCTCACGACTGAGGGCAATGTTTCATTACATTGAAACAGTTGTATTTTGTTTGGACAATCGGTCTTTAAACCCTCATTATAAGGCTCATATATCCACTAAAAAGTCGAGGAACTGCTTGTTAAATAGAGGCAGACAGCTCCTCAGATGTGTAAATCAGTGCAGCTTCCTCTAAATCAATGTAGCTCTTCCAGTACACTCAAGGTAAGGATCTGGCTCAAAGACTAATGGAAGGGAGGTGACATGAAGAATGACATTTTTCAACATTAGTCTGACTCTGTGCCCATTTCCTTGGAAAGGAAAAGTCTTATTAAATTCAGAGGGAATAGAGCAATGCCAAGGCTGAAAGCTGTTTGAGAAATCCTGTCCCTCAGGCCAAGAGGGCCTCAGACTGCTCTCTGGTGAGAGATTGGTAGGGTCCTTCTTGGTCAGTACTGACACAGCTGAAAAACTGTACCTCTCAAAAACGAGGAGAGGAAAGTCAAAACAAACTGACCAAAAATAGTAAATTTCCACTGCATCTACAAGTGCTGAAACAGGCAAGCTACAAAATCTCACATTCTCCCAGGAGTCTAAGATGTCAGTGTCTAATGGGTCTCAAAGGAGCTTTTTGGATATCTGTTTCCATGAGGATTTCAGGTGTTTAGGGCCAAGCTGTCTGTGTTGAAGCCAATGTTACTATATGCCTAGAAGCATGTGCTGTGTGAGTAGGGGGAGCGAAGGCTCATTTTTGCAGGGGGTAGGATGGTGTCAGTATACACTGGAATGCTCAGTATCTTTGCTAATCAATAGTGGAATCTGAAAATTTTCTAGTGTTGGTTTAATTGACCTTCACTGTCCTTGCTCCAAGCTCCAATAGATGCCAGTATGACATAAATAACCCAAATAATTTAATTAAAGAAAAAATGTCAAGCAAATGGGCATGAATGGGAACACACACATGAAAAAAAAAAATAATGAAGCAACCCTCCTCTCAGAAGACCTTTTCTGTAATGGTACAAAAAAAAAAAAAAAAAAGAAAGGAAATTTTATTTCATATATTAACTTCTAAAGGAGCAGGGAATGGGTTAATGTAACTGGAGAAGATAAGTGTCAGGGTAATTTTTTAAGTGCTTTTTCTGCTAATAGCACTGAGCCCAAAACAGCACCAATGTGTTAATATAACTTGATCAAGATGATTATATAAAAGCATAAAGATGTTTTCCTTACCTGCCGGCCTCATCATCATTCATTTGCAGTATGTTCCAACTGACTACACTATACATCAGTAGTTATGTTCTACATGTGAAAAAATTCCCACATTACATGTTTGCATTGATGTATTCATATATATTTGCTTCATGAGGACAGGAAACTTTCCATCATTCTCTTGCTTTGCAAGTGCTTTCATGGTGAAAACTGTTTCACACAGGAGTTGTTTCAAGTATTGTGACTGTGCGCTTAGACTATTGTGGTTTTGACTCAAGCAAATATGGTTAAATCTGTGACAAGTAAATTCTGTACAAAAACATGAAGGTAACACTCATTTACTTACCTCAGTTGGCTTTAACAGGACCTGATGAAAACATAAGGGTTCAGTTTTCTGAATAAGGGTCTCAAAATGTAGATTTTGGGTATTCCTGACCCATGGTTCACAGGCAACAGACTGTCTGTAGGACCTTCTCCATTACCCACTACATAAAAATGTTAAAACTGAAGCTGGCAGCTGAGAAAAATACAATGTTGTCTGCAAAATGTTTCTGTGTTATGGCTGGTGAGCAAGAAATGGGAATAGTATCTATGTGGAAGTGAGCTAATGCAGGACATAATTTTTAGCTTGTACTGTGCAAGCAGCTCCCCAGCTCTCTGGGGTCCTCTTGCAACACAGACAAATGTAACCTCCTGAGATATTCAGGAGGCCATACTAAAATGCTATTATTTAGGGGAGTATAGTGGACATGCTATGTTTTATATAAAAGAGATTAATCCCTGCTTTCCACAGTACAATCCAACACAGATTACTGTTTGGAGCTTTAAGTGGTGCCTCTCTATGTAATTTTTGATAATGTCTCAGTTTGCATCAATAATGAAATCTTAAAAGGGAAGAGGAAAAGGAAATGTCTTTTTAAAGTTATGAAATAAACAGAAAATACTGTTTTGGGTAGGAAACTTTTAATGTTAGCATTCATATCAGAACACATGCAGTGCCAGTTCTTTGTAATTATCAAAAAATAGAAGCTGTAGGCATGGGGAAAAAATACGAAGTTGGGAGTACACATGATGAGAGACATAATGTCTAAATTATTATTATTTTTGTAATTTCAGTGTTCCTCTCATAAAAAGGAGCATATTTTTCACTACTTTTAAAAGTTTCACTAATTGTTCTGTCTGCTTTGTTCAGATTCTGGAGAATTTTGGTAATCCTAATACTACTCCATGGCCCACAAACAGTAGCCCCAAAATGGAAGCAGCTTATTATGAGATGTTATCTTCACACCAAGGGACATTTCAGGGAAGTAAATAGCAGTTTGTGGAATAAAGCAGTTGAAAATATGCAAGTACACTCAGCAAACAGATGGTGTTTAGAATGAGCTGGATTCCTTTTTCATAGCTCAAGCTCAAAATATTTGATTCAAAAGTTCACTTTGCAGGTTGTTTTCCCCCTAATCCCTTTGTAAGCTACAGCGGTCTTGAAGGTTATCTGTCGCCTCAGCTTGAACATAGGCTTTCATTTCTTGAGTATGATCTTACTTGCAATTAGACCATATAAAATACCAGATATGCTGCTCTATTAAAGAAGAAAAAAAAAAAAGGAAAAGAAAAACCTCCACCCAGTTTTGCACACAGCAGTCTTTGGATTCAGGAAATTATACTCTAATAGCTCCAATAAGCCAATGGGGTGTTTCTGCAAGAAATTATAAAAGCTAATAATATACCTGCTTACGATGAACACCAGTTGTTCATGGAAAGCTATTTTTATCAGAAAGATTTCAAACATCATTACGGATTTAAAAAGGTTATTCCCAGTGGAGGACAAATCCAGTAAAAACCAGCCAGATCATCAACTGAAATTTGTAAATATTCATTCCCATTCCTGCATTAAAGGAGCAGAAGTTTGTCTATGGTCAATAAATAGCATATGCCTGAGTTACAGAGGGACTGGAAACCAAAAGGAAGGGGATTTGTGGTGTGTATTGGATTGGGATAGGGGAGTTGTACCTTGCTTTTTTATTTTTAGAGATGATTGCTAAGGTAGCCAAGATTGCAAAAGTAGAAAGTGTATGGAAAGGCTGAAATAATGATCTCAATTGAAAGGAGTGAAGGAGTGAATACAGGCTCCAGTTTGGAAGAGTGTCTGTATCCATGCATAGTTATGTGCTATATGGTAGGTTTTGTTTCTGAATCAGAGAGGTGTTGAAGGGTACATCAGTTTTCCTAGTACAGGAGAGAGAAAACAATTTAGGTACATGCCTGCTCTCTTTGTGAAATTGCCAAGAAATACTTTTAATTGAATCTTGTTAGATTTCTTATGGACATTTACATGGGGTATGGGTTTCCCTCTGAAAGCTGAATGTGCTGCTTGCAAACCTTGTTTGTAGATGGTCCTGTCATTGTGCTCCTAATGTCATCTTCAAAGCCAAACTGTGGGCCTATCAAGCCCAGACCAGCCCTTGATATGCAGTCAGTCAGGAGAGCACCTAACCCAGGATGTGTACAGTGACCCCTGGCCCTTCCAGGCCTTTCTAGAAACAGTACTGGGCACCTCTGCTCCCACAGTGGCTCCTTTCTCATGAGCACTCTGAACAAAGCTGCCACAGTGGGCCAATACATGTCCCAGAGACTGCAGCTACTCTGTCACACCATGTCCCTATGCTCCAGTTTGCTCAAGTGAAGCATGCCCTTTACACCGTGCCACAGCCCAAGCATAGCATCTAAATCATCTTGTTCAGTGGGCTGACCACACTAATCCCACTGGCTGGAAGCTGATTCTTCCTCTTTTTTTCCTGACAGCATCAAGGCCTGGTGTGCTGAGTTTGCTTTTGCACTGGAAGGTGATGTCTATGGTAAACAAGTCCTAAGGTATGAGTCCTTCTCAGTTTGCCTGTGTTATGTGTGTCAAACCCAGCCTTTCAGCCAGGTTCAGCCTTGGCACCTGTGCCTGTCCCCATCCTTAGTTATTCACAGCCAGCATCCACCTCAGCCAAGGACAATGCTGGCCTGTTGCTAAGTCCAGGATTGTCAGGTGGCCCTTGCCTGGCTTACAACCAGACAGAATGGCAACCATCAAGCATTGCACCTCTTGCCAGCCAGTGCCACATATATGCATTCAGCAGACAAGGTTTTTGCACATTAGCCATGGCCAAAACTTGCTTGGGTGCACTTTCCTATCTGACTCTTCTGTATTCATCCCAGTATTTCTTCCAGTTTTCACTGGAAGCCATGCTATACTGTTCTGAGCAGGTAATTGTACTGCCCACATCCTATATACACAAGCACATAGGCAGAGAGCAATCCAATAAGGGTGATATTTTGGTTAAGAAAATACGAGAGGAAGGGGGAGTGTGAAAGAAGGAAAGAGGGAGGGAGAGAGGAGGAGAGAAAAGGAGAATATATGAGATAGAGAAATGCCATGCCATGTACAAAACCCCAGGGTTTTCTGGAGGGACCTAAGAGGCAGGTACTGCAGATAATGAAGTATCACTCTGGCAGAGAATGTATTTGTGCACATCATTATTTTTGCACTTTCTGGTGTGAGAGAAAAAGACAATCTATCTTTCAGTACCCATCACTAGAGATAGTTTTAGGAGTGTTTATTTGTTTCTTTCACACTTTCACTCTTCTGTGCAGGTTGGTTTGTTTTCTGGTTGTTTAGTTTTTGACCTTTCAGGAGAAGATGCACCTTCCCCTTCAGTTTATTTGCCTTTTGTTTTCATAATAGCCAGGTATCCCAGGTTTGACTGCAGTATCCAAGCTGCAATATGGTGTTCATTTTGGAGACTCTTTGTGGTGGTCACATAATTCCACCACAGAATCAGGCTCATAAGAATGAACAGAAATGTAAGCTGTCTTCATGTGCCCTAAGATATCATGACAGTACTCCAGAATGAAAATAACTGTTACCAAAATACAAGCTTTCTTGTGTTCTAGTGTACTTTAAAATGCAAGTTTTGCTTATAAAGAAAGCAAGTAGTTTCACATACAGAAATGTTTTTTTGAAAAAGCTACTTTTCTAGCATGAAAGAATTTCAGAGGAAAATTTTTAACTGTGACTGGCACAGCTCTGTTGCCTTTTATCAATAATGATTGCTACAGAAGCAGACCAGAAGCCCAGAAACTTTTTTCCTGGTTTGGGGAAATGTAGACAAATGCGCCAATTACATATTCCAATATAACACTGTACTCTGTGGCTGTCAAAACTGGATCAATTAGATTCAATATTCTTTTATACTGATGGGTTTGTAGGACACAAACATATGTATGCCATATAAAGATAGATTATTTAAAACTGGAATTAGCAGCATGCAGTCAGAGCCACAAAAACAGGATACTTATGAGAAACCATGCTTGTAACTCACATGATCTGGGAGAAGCAAATGTGGAAATGTATCTTCATAAAAAATTCACACAGTCGCAAATTGTGCCATCTATTTCAGTACCCTACATTTTTGTTACTCCAGGAGAGAGAAGGTCCTTTTATTTAAAGTAATTGTTGTTGGTTTTTCAGAAGACATAAAGAATTCATCTTCTCCCCTCTCCTGCTGCCTTTTAGAAGTAGTCAAAGAACTGAAATTAATTAAGTTCTGACCTCATGTCAGCATTGTATATCATAATTAATGGAAAACAACATCCTTAAGGTCTAAGATCTGCACAATTAAAGCCAGAAATCTCTGAAAAAAACCCCAAGATTAAAAAGAGAGTGTTGGGAGAGAGAGTCTTTAAAAGTTGAATTCCCCTGCATAGGGAGATGCAGTCACTGAAAAGTTCACCTAACATACCCAGATACATTTACATAAATCCCTTTGTTCTTCTGTGCAATTACCTTTCCATTTGTCTCCATGGAGTTTCCTGTCTCTAAACCTTGTATGCTTTTCTCATTTATTTCACACTTACATGTTACAGCCCAGAGCCTCTCAAAAGCAAAGATCCATTTGGATAACAGAGGTATTTCAGGATGTATCCCAGATCCAGCCCTGGTGTATGCAAAACAGCCTTTCTTTATGTTATAGCAGAGGTTATTGGCTGTCAAGAAAATACATGTGCCAGTCAGGACACTGTTTTCTCTGCCTTACCTTCCTAAAACCCCTGATATGTCAAGATCTACTAGTATGAGAGCTAATTTCACTGCGTTTTTGCTGATTTTAGAGATCCATTAGACTGATAAGGCTGAAAAGATAGATTCTGAATTTTGCTACTCATTGTCTTACACCATGTTTATTCATTCTTATGCTCTAACCTCCAAGAAATGAAGCTTTTGCTTCTCTTACTTTAAAAGTCTGCTAATTTCCAAACAAGTCTTTTATCTTTAATGCCACTCTGCTTATGTCTTCATCTTTAATCATTTAATGTAACTTTGGTTTACATAGCTGAAAAATTAACCAGGTACTCTAGTTTTAAAAATCTATATTTTCTGTTTGAAAATGCAGTATTCCTCCTTTTTCCATTTCCACTTTGCCCTTGAAAATAAAGTTGAAGGAAAAAATGATGTATGAAAACGAAAAAGATTCACTATGTTGTTCTTGAGTTTTATCACAAAAGGGGGAAAAAAGCAAAATTAATTAAAGTAAGCTTTGATTTTCCAGTAAGAACAGTTAATTGAAAAAGACCTGATTTTAAAGTGTTTGGATGTCTTCATTGTTTTTTATTATTCCTCTGGGCTCATCTTTAATAGTCCTTGGTAGAGTCTCTCTTTCTACTGATTTCAGCCAAACCCAATTGTTCTCCCCAAATGGTGCTTAAGGCATCATCTTTATTTTTATTGTTTCTTTCTATTGTCTTTACTGTAACTTTGACTTCTTTTTGGCCAACAACACCTTTCTCCCATGATTCTTTCATACTAATAAATTATTTCCTCACTGTTGAGTCCTCCTCCTCCACATTAGCTTTCAATTTGAATTCCCCAGGCCTACTGGCATATTCTTAACTGGATGCTTGCTCACTTATGAATATATTACCTCAAGATAGTTCATTTCAGAAGATGTTTAATGGGAGATGTCAAGAACTCATCATTTAAGGAAGTCACAACCTAGGTATACCTTCCAGTCACCTGTATTTTAAAAACTCTGTCTGCCAGCTTGTCTTTTCATTGAAATTGTGAATGATCTCATCTGCTTGTGTACTATCCCTGTGTTGAAACAGGACAGCCTTTTGCATAGTCCTCATGAAAAGGGCTTTAGCATGTTCTCACGTAGGATCATTCCTCCAGTTCACATTTTCCTCCACTGATGCAAATTTCCATAGCTTCCTGCCCATCCCAATCTTTTCTTTCAAGATCTCTCAAAGGTACGTTGGGTGTTACTGTCTTGTCTCCTTACACAAAGTCTAATGATAAAATTTTGATTCTGATTTCCTTTCTCTAAAATCTTTAGTCTCCAGCACAGGTTTCTATTTTATTACTTGAATTCTCTCCAACTGAATTCTTATCTTATCCTTGTCTATTGGAAATGTGAAAGCTCAAATAACCTTAGACTGCCGTTCTGAATATGTTACTCAGAGGGCCTCATCCAGGCTCCCTTTCTTCAAAAAATGCAAGATAACACTCTTTCCCTTCAGTGCCTTATACAGCTTCACTTGTCTATATATGTAATCTTATCTTTCCTTCCTAACTTTTATACTTTGTCTGTCCTGAAGCCTTTCTTAAATTTCTCTTCCCTGTTTTCTGAATTCCTTTCATATATAGTTGTGCCAACCCCTGCATTCAAACCCTCATTTCTATTTTGCAAAGCTTAGTAATGGTAATCCATTTCTGTGAAAACGTATCTACTCCTTGTGTGACTGGTTTTATCTCCCTCAGTAATATCAAATAATGCAATA
Organism: Coracias cyanogaster; assembly: GCA_033124195.1. Lineage (NCBI taxonomy): Eukaryota > Metazoa > Chordata > Aves > Coraciiformes > Coraciidae > Coracias > Coracias cyanogaster. The sequence goes on from JAVSBS010000416.1 coordinate 48,003, forward strand.
AGTAGTTCCGACTGAAATCTGTGGATCTCTCTAGCACGGGTGGCTGAATCTGGCCCTTCTGTAATATCCTATATGGCATATGGCCATGCTAGAAACAAATCAGTCTGCTACAAGATTGTTCTCTGAATCGGCCAGGGTGGTTTTGTTTCTGAATTATATTCTCTATTTTCAGTCAAAGTTGCCTAGAACTGAGACCTATTTGTTCCCTGTGTCTTAAATGTCCTAAAGGACAGTGTTCACACTTAACAAATACTGGTTACTAGCAGTGGGGTGTAACATTAATAGCAAAGAGAATTGGGAGGGGGGGGAAAGTAGTTCCAAGGACATAAAAAAACTGTCAACTGTTTCAAGTGAAATGCACACTGTCATTCTGGAAAGGTAATCATAAGAACTAAGGCAGAGAAACAAGTTATTGAACTGCTATTTCACTTTAATTTGCCCCAATCCTGTTTTTAAACAGCAGCACAAACCCAGCAAGTTTTGTACAGAAAAAGAGGGAAAGAAGCCTAGAGGTACAATGGTGTTACAAATGTCAACAGTCATTTCTCAGCTGCTTGGGGCTTCACTTTATTTTCAACATGCTGCCAATTCTAGCTGACATTGCTGCTTTCTGGAAGGGAAAAGAAAAGCTGCTGGTTTTGTTGTCACTGTTGTTCAAGCCACTAAAATAGGACTTTCTACAGCTTTTGTTGTTGTCGTCCTGTTTAACAGAGAGCTTGGGAATGGTATGTTTACAAAGTATGTAGAAACCACTGAAATAACCTTTCTCTGGGAATTCCCGTTAAAGTTGTTTTAGTATTTCCTCTACTGATACTATTTTTTTTTCAGTGGGTTATTGAATGAGAGAATGATTTCCAAAACAGTAAGGAGGGGCTTCTGTCTCATCCTTCTCTCTTTCTAGATGTCTTAAGCAAGAGTGCAAAAGTGACAATAGCAAAAGTGACAATAACTTTCAACTCTTGAGTTAGTCTCCCATAAAGGATATGTGAAATCTGTGTTCAAGATCATGACAATAAAAATACAATTAGGGATGCTCATCATGGGGATGGGGACAGGCTTTGAATGCTGTGTTTCAAGTCAGAAGGAATTATTTTGTCACCTGTGCTGGCATACCATCTCTTACCAGCTATTAACTGTCACCTAACTACCCTTGTATGGAGATCAGGTTTAGGGCTGACTAAAATACAAGAAAACATGGAAAATACCTAATACTGATCTGGAAACATCTACTATTTTCCTTTATAGTTTGCTTTAGTGGCTGACCATACTTTTTGAAAAAACAGTGTATGATCTTGATTTCAGTAAAGCATTTGACACAGTTTCCCATAGCATTCTTGCACCTAAACTGAGAAAATGTGGTCTGGATGATAGGGTATCGAGGTGGATTGTGAACTGGCTGAAGTACAGGGCCCAGAGAGTTGTGGTCAATGGGGCAGAGACTAGTTGGAGGCCTGTATCGAGTGATGTCCCTCACGGGTCGGTACTGGGACCAGCACTGTTCACTATCTTCATCAATGACTTGGATGAGGGAATAGAGTGCACTGTCAGCAAGTTTAGTGATGACACAAAGCTAGGAGGACTGGCTGGCCCACCAGAAGGCTGTGCTGCCATTCAGTGGGACCTAGACAGGCTGGAGAGTTGGGCAGGGAAAAATTTAATGAAATACAACAAGGGCAAGTGCAGAGTCTTGCATCTGGGTAAGAACAACCCCATGTACCAGTATAAGTTGGGGATTGACTTGTTGGAGAGCAGTGTAGGGGAAACGGACCTGGGAGTCCTGGTGGACAGCAGGATGACCATGAGCCAGCAATATGCCCCCATGGCCAAGAAGGCCAATGGAATCCTGGGGTGTCTTAGAAGGAGTGTGGTTAGTAGGTTGAGAGAGGTTCCCCTCCCCCTCTATTCTGCCCTGGTGAGACCGAATCTGGAATATTGTGTCCAGTTCTGGGCCCTTCAGTTCAAGAAGGACAGGGAACTGCTTGAGGCAGTCCAGCGCAGAGCCACAAAGATGATTAAGGGAGTGGAACATCTCCCTTATGAGGAAAGTCTGAGGGAGCTGGGTCTCTTTAGCCTGGAGGAGACTGAGGGGTGACCTCATTAATGTTTATAAATATGTAAAGGGTGAGTGTCAGGAGGATGGAGCCAGGCTCTTTTCAGTGACAGCCAATGATAGGACAAGGGGCAATGGGTGCAAGCTGGAGCATAGGAAGTTCCGCATAAATATGAGAAAAAACTTCATGGTGAGGGTTACAGAGCACTGGAACAGGCTGCCCAGGGAGGTTGTGGAGTCTCCGTCTCTGGAGACATTCAAAACCCACCTGGATGCATTCCTATGTGACCTGGTCTAGGTGATCCTGCTTCAGTGGGGGGATTGGGCTAGATGATCTTTCCAGGTCCCTTCCAATCTCTAACATTCTGTGATTCTGTGAAAACAACTCACAATGAGTTGCTTTAGTACTTTGAGTGACAAAGTATCTGAGGACACACAGAACCAAAAAGTTACTGGGTTTGTAACAGGTAAATTTGTGTAGCAAGGAAATAAAAATGTTCAAATTGGACACTGTATTTGACAAAGACTACTTTAAATGTTTGTTGCAAGTTACTTTCTGTTCAGGCATCTGTGATTTTTTTTTTTTTTGTCTCATTCCTTCTGATTTCTTTTCTCAGTTCTTTACTCTGTATTTGCTACTGTTACCATGCTCTCCACTCCTCAGCCCAAAGATGAAATGCATTTCCCTTCAGAAGCAGCTGTACATATTTAGCTGTTGTAACCTCCAAAGCCATTGGTTGAACTTAGAGCTAAGAGTCGTGCATCATTTTTATTAAGCCACCTGAATTCTCTTCAGACAAGTGATTTTGTTGACCAGTTTGTGTGAAATCTGCTTTGCAAATACAACTATTTCTAAACTTTCAGTGATTTTCATATAAAAAGCACCTGCAGTGGTATTGTCACTTCAATTGTTGTTCTGCCTATATTCTTTAAATATATAACAGTGAGGAAGTGAAATACTTATCAAGGGTTTGTGTTATGACTAAGATTTGATTCTGGTTTATCAGGTTCTTCATAAACTTAAATTAAGGGCATCACACTAGTATTTGTGCCTCTGTTTGCCTTTGTGCCTCTGAATTTATATATTGAAAAAAAATTGTAACAGCTTCTATGGAAGTACATTGTTTTTACTTATGCTTGCCGTTACGTTAAAGCATATTACTCTAGTGCTGCTTAAATGAGGCATGGTTCAAAGATAGAGTTTCAAAGCAGAAGTGAAACATCTGTAAGTAGGAAGCTCAGAAGGGAGAAAGGGCATTGAATGGAGAAGAGAAGGAAAATAAATTCAAGCTAAGAAAAGCTGAGGGATGGGAAATTGAAATAATTCTGGAAAAAGATCTATTGAAATATGTAAACAGTTACAGTAGGGCTGTAAGGAATGGGAAATGTAAATGAAAGTGAAGCTGAAACTTGTTATTCTGTGTTCTTTACTGAAGTTAAGCAGCTTGAGTTGTTGTTTATGCTATCGTTCTCTGGAACAGTGTGGTACTTCTCATAGCATATTAACATACTGGTGTCCTCAGATAATACAAGTCTGGTTAAACATCTTCCCCTTCAGATGGACACATTTGTAAACCCCCTGCGTAACTCTATGAGAAATGTATCAAATGCAGTCAAGGCTCTCCCTGACAGCCTGGCAGAGGGAATGACTAAAATGTCAGACAACATGGGTAAAATGTCAGAGAGACTGGGACAAGACATAAAACAATCATTTTTCAAGGTAAGAAAATATTTGCTAGTTACTAAATGCTAGTGAATTCATAGGAGATTGGATATCAACTCTCCTAAACTCATGTTGTATACTATAATGAAGGGTTGAGTCATTAGACAGGAAAGCAGTCTGGTTTGTATCTATACCCCTTTAATGAGATTCATCAGTTGTTATACTACAAACACAGAGTTCTTTGCTATTAAGTAACACATTAAGATGGCATCTACAGACTGTTACAGCGATTCGTCTCCACTTAATTCAACACAGCTACTTGAGAAGAATGAGTCACTGATATCCTTACATACCACCCATTCTCCTGAAGCTAGTTTGCTACATCTGCTGTTTTCTTCAGGGAAAAAAAAAAATATTATGAAACTTAGAATAAGGAGATAGCTTATTCTCTGCTTATTCCTTGCTGAATTCTGTTTCTAATTATATTTTCTTTCTGTCTTTCCTGCCATGTTTCCTCAACTTCTATATTCCTAAAATATAATACCTTAGAGGTGAGGAATGGTAGCATGGCATGCTATCTAGAAGTCCTATAAAAGTAGTAATCTTCCTAACATGTCTATCTTACCTTCCTTCCCCTTGCCGTCCTCTTTCTGGTGTGTAGCTGTAAGGTCTGTGATCAGGTGTTGTTCCATTTTGTGTTACCGAAATAGATGGCAGATGTAGAGCAACAATCAAGATGAGTTAACTCTTAAACTATGACAGGAAACAATAAATTTATGGTGTGGGGATGGGATTTGGTGGGGGGTGTTTGTTGTTTTGTTTTGGTTGGTGGTTTGTTTTTTTTCATATGAGATAAAATGATTGTCTCTGGACTTCCTCTTTGCTGGTAACTTCCCTGGTGTGTAACTAACAATATATCTGCAGTTACTTATTGGGAAGCTTGTGACTAGAGAAAAGTTAAGATCAAGAGTAAATACCAGAAGAAATAGCAGTCCCATATGAATTTCTGGGTGTTTTTTCAGTTGAAGCATCAGGCACTTGAGAAAATGTGTGGATTGTTTTAAAGGTGTTGATAACTTTGATAGCTGTAGGAGAATACCTACAGACTTAGTGTGTTGAAGGATGAAAGGACTACTGTATATTTATCTGCAGTAGTACGCAACTGACTTTTGACTAAATGTTTTCGTAACCAAATTCTGAAATTGATCTGATTTTATTGGTATTCTAAAGTATTTTTTACTTCATAATCATTATCTTTTTCCATTGTAGGTGCCTCCTTTGATCCAGAAAACCTACTCAGATCCCGACCATTGCCGTGTTGCAGCACCAATTGATGACAATGTGAGTCTGACATTTGTCCTTCGAAAGCTGACTCTGCTAAAACTGAATTGAGTTACTTGTGTTAATCTACATATTTATTGGTTTCTGATATTATGCCAGGCACTTAAAACCATTTCTTAACTCTTCAAAAATAAGCTTACATACTTCTTTCTAAAATTTTAACATCTTTGTTGGTACTAAAGTGGTTTGCACAACTATGGAATAACGTAAGAGTGTACATGCTACTGCTTCTGTCTTTTGTAGGTGGGGATGTGTTTGGGGTTTTTCCCACTCCTTTCTCCAATTTCTCTCTGTTCAAAGATAGCATGGTACCAGTCTGTTAGTGTAATTTCTGTTGGCATTTTGTAGATTCTGATTCCTGATGTGACCCTTTTAGGGGACATCTGTTTAATGGATCAGAAGTAGCGTTTGTTATATTTTTGTGAAAAAAAAACCTTCAGAACGTTTTCCTAAATAATGACATTTTAGTATGTGGATACCTAAATTGTATATAGTAGTAATATTAGAAATTTGAAAGTGAAGTTTAATATTGATGTTATCTCAAGCGATGGTATTTTGCTGTTGTTTTGATTGCAACATTGATCATATATATGAAAACAATTGGAAAATAACTTTTATTTCTAAGTAGGGCAGAAAGGCCATAAGATTACCAGTGATTATATGCAATTCGGTATGGTCACAAATCTGCACCTGTTCAGCCCTTCTCGTTTCAGGTTTTTTAATCACATCAAAGCATTCCAGTTTGTCTTCCTGTGCATAACTGCTATTATGGCTTAGTAGATGTATTTTTACTCAAATAACATAGCCTTGGATTCTTCTGGGTTTTTTTCCCAATTATTTTTCACTGTATCAGACTGTATCCATAAATTTGTAATTATAAATGTCTCTTGATACTCCTAAGGCTTCTGTTTTGCACAGGCAAAACAAAATGATACCATTCAAGTATATAAGCAGCTTCTCTGCAAATACTTCATTGATCTTCTGTGAAACGAATAGAAGCTACAATTCTTAAGTTAACATACCAAGTGTCTCTGAAAGGTAGATTTCAAATATTTTAAAATCTCTCAACTCAACTGCTCTTTTAAGATACATTGTTCACAACTTAGTCATTCAATCAGACAAAAAATACAGTAACTTGAATGGAATTTTAAGTGGAGAAGCAGTTTGGTGAAAGTGAGGCATGGATCTATACAATCTCCAGCTGGATTATGGATCCGCTGTCTGTGCTCCAGTTGTATGTGATGATGTATTTGTGTATTGCACAAAAAAAGTCCATATAGCTGTGAGATGTTGCTACTTCCAGTACAGGATTAACAATATAGTGCAACCTACTACTCTTCCGGATAAAGCTGCATCAGATTTCCAATACAAAACAAAATTCTGAATGTTACACTTAGAATGTAAAAATCCTAATTAAAATAAGTGCATTCAGTTTTTAAATACATTTTGCTGAGGGTTTAGTAAGATTTTCATTTTAGCTTGCCTGTTCTATAAAGTTTTAATAATCAAGTTTAATAATGAATTAGTAAAATAAAATTAATTTGTATTTGAGATAAATATTTTTGGTCTCTTGTACAGTACAACTATAACTCCAAACGCTATCTTTCTGTGCAATAGTTTAATATATAGGCTTGTATTTTGGCATATAAGCAGGCCATGAGAAGCTCTTGTTGTTTCTATAAGAAACACTAATAACAACTAAGATGAAAATCTAAGATTTTTGTAATAGAAAATTTAGTAAACTCTCCCTCAAATCTTAATATAGGAAAAAATGCTGACAGTTACTGCGGGTGTGCACCATCATCTTTAAAAGCTTCTGCATAGTTACTGAATCGTCTGTTTTAGGATTTCCATAAAAGTTGATTTTTGTAAGCCAATCTGTGTAACATCTTCTATTAAAGAATACAGTCATGATGCTTTTCTTAATCCACAACCATAAAAGCACTTAATAGCCATATAGGTTAGAACAATATCTAAAAAAAAAAAAAACCCAGTTAATCGCAGTGAAGTGTCATTGTTCTTAGGAGGTTCTGAATTTGGTGTAGTGCATGCATAAGAAAAATGCCAAAGAAAAGCTCCTTCTAGAGTTTTCATGTTAAGCAGTTGGAAGAGCTTGGGGACGGCTACCAAAGGAAGAGCTTGGGGACAAGCTATTTTTAGGATGTATTTACTTCTGTTAACTTATTCAGCTTTTGTGAAATAACTGTTTCTTTTTGTCTTATTTTAAAAATTATATCAACTTAAGCCTGCTTTATTTTTCTTTCTTTGCTATTACTGATGTTACAGAAGGTTTAGGGGTTTCATATTACAGTAAAACACAGAGCAAAGTTTTCCTGTTGTTGTTCTGCTTATACTGAAGCATTCGACCTATGAAATAGCTACTAAAATTGCAGCTTTGTTGAACTGAAATAAGTTTACTGATTATACTTTTATTGCTTGATCAGGTGGATGACAATATACCGCTGAGAGTAATGCTCCTTCTTATGGATGAAGTCTTTGATTTAAAGGAAAGAAATCAGTGGTTAAGAAGAAATATAAAAAATCTACTTCAGCAACTTATTAGAGCAACATATGGTGACACAATTAATAGGTACAGGTTTTCTTATCTAGCGTGACGGTGTGAGTGAGACTATGTAGATTGTCTATAAATCCTTTTTGATATGACTAAATTACTGTGGTTTAGCTCTGCTTGCGTTCCTCTTTGAAGAGTATCAATGAACCAAGCACAAATGTGGCACACAGTGGAGAAAAACACAAAATGTTGCTGAAGGACAAATTCCACTAACTCTTATATGCCAGGGAACTTCCAGAAGAGCTTTCACATATCAACAAGAGTTCATGTTTCTGTGAATGTAACTTAATACTGATGGTGTCCGTGCTTTTTGCCCTGTGGATTACACTATACTTTTTGTTGTTAACACTATTTGTTACTTTTTGCACTGTTTCTGTTTATATATCATTTGCCATAAATGATGCACTGGCACTATCAAATTATGTGAACGGTACTGAGGGGCTACATGAAGTTTTTGCTGTCACACTTTAGAAGGTGGAAAACGGGAGAAGTGAAAGGACTTACGGGGTCTGTTCTTCTCCCTATGTTCTCTGTAATTCACATATAACCTTTTTCATGCAAATGCAAAGCAAATTAATAGTGCTAAGTAATGTTTTGTGCCCTCAGCTTAGAAATCTACTGTTTCCAGACTTTGTCTTGTAATAACTTCTGAAATGTAAATAAAAATATAGAACCAAAAAAAAATCTAGAAACAGGATTGGCGCTGTATTGTCACTCTGTATTAGTGCTATGAATCAAAAACTTAATTTCTGGCAAGCGAGAAATGGTTTTCTATTACTTCTTTAGCTTATTCCTCACTGTATCATTGCTTTTTACCTTTCATAAATATGTTTTATGCTTTCATCATTACTGTTAAACATATAGTTCTTGTGGTACCAGTAGTGATGCATCCATGTAATAATAGCACTGGGTGTTTTACAAACAATTCCTTATGGCCAGATGCCAACTATCTTGACACCTGTGTTTCCAAAATCATGGTGCCCTGTTGAACAACTCTGAATACTTTTTGCATTTTTCAGATTGTAGTGTAACTAGATGAGTTTTTGTGCAAGCTGCTGCTTTCTCTTTGCAGAGTTGTGTGCAGAACTGTTTTGGTTCTGCATTTGGAGCTATTCTAGATACTCACAGCTTCCTCTGGTTCAGCAGTCATACCTTGTCCTAGCAAGCTCTTAAGGTTTAATGACATTCTGCAGCAAAACTGTGTTTTCCTGTTTCTTAGAAATCTAAACTCAAATTATGTTTAGAGAAATAATCCTGGGATTTTGGTGATACACAGATGGGTATGTCATTACTGTAAACATACTAGATTTTTTTGAGCTGTGTGTATGTGTTGATGAGTGAAGGTCAAAGTTTATGATCAGTCTGTATCTCCTGTTAAAGATAGGAAGTAACTGCATATATAAGTATGGTAATTTGAGATAAGTAGGTTCTTTGCTTACAGAAGCAGAATGTGAAGAGTGCTCCATGAAGCAGAGCACTCTACAGGAAGAGGGTTTATCTAATTCTGATGGGAGATGCAACGTTTCCAGCCTGCTTAGTCATTGTACATTTACTCTAAAAGAAAAAGGTTTTAAGCTTAGAAGTGACCAGAGAGCTTAGATTTTTATCTTGAGAATCAGTGTTTGCCATCCTAGTGTGCGGTTTTATAGAACCTGCTTACGGAGTTGGAGAATGCCAGAATTATAGTTTTGCCCTAGAGTGCTCTTTAAAACACTATACTTAGTTGTTCTCTGTTTTAAAAATTAAATGAGAGAGACTTTTTGCTTTGATTTTTAGAAAAATTGTTGATCATGTTGATTGGATGACCTCTCCTGAGCAAGTAGCAGATGCGGTGAAACGCTTCAGGTATGTCTATCCCAGATGCTAAATACAGAGTACTTGCCAGTTGGTGTCTGATATCTGTATCCATCCTATAATTATGTGAGGAAATTACTGTACAGAATTCCAGTTGGAGCATACACTGCTTTTTATGTGTATTGTGAGAGAAGGTAATTGTCACATGAAGAAAAATATTTTTGAGTTTTCACCACTTTAAAAAATTTTGTTAACCAGTCTAAAAGAGCTAGAATATGGGTACATTACGAATTTCATCATATTATTGGATGTCATATCTTGCTTACCTTGATGAATGCATGTACATGCCTTGCCTTAAAAGACAATTATTACTCAAAAACGCCTAGCTCTAAGCTGACGTTTCATATGTGGGCAGATTCAACAGAGCTGAAATCTCAGTTTGAAAGTATTGAAGGCTCTGTTATTCTGTTTCCTGAAATTCTTAATGATTTCTGCAATGCTGTTGAACAAGAGCCGCCCCATTGTTTGTTGTTGGTTTTTTTTTTGGTGGGGTGAAACAGATAAAGTAGTATGTTTTAGCCAAAGGGTCATACCTTACAGATAGTCCGTTATTCTTTATGAAAACTGAGTAAGAATGTGCACTGCTTACTCAGGAAAAGACTATGTAATTCACTGAGGTAAAACATCTTTTTAGAGGCATGTCTCTTGCACTGAGCTTTATAATACACTGAAACTACTTCATCTCAGCTTCAGCTTGTTGAGAGGTTAAGTACTGTCAGAGAACTAATGAAGCAATTAATAAACCTAAGTCTCAGTGGCAATAGAGACTGACTGATAAAAGCAAGTTTTAGATATATTTTATGTTCGTTTGAATGGCTTTGGTGTGTGATATTTTCTTAATTTTCTTTCATGTGATTCTTGTACTAAAAAAGTTTATGGTAGCTACCAATAGGTTGAATGTATTGTAGTTGCTGCTTTTGATTTCTTTTACCTTTTCCTGTTTCTAATATTTGAAGTGTGTTAGGTTGAGTGCAAATTACTTTCTTGTATTTATTTTATGAGAGCTTTGAGGGATTAAAAAAATCCTTTCACTTGATAAAATTTTAATGTATTTTGACAGATTTGCTTTTGTTACAGAGATGCTTTTTGGCCCAATGGCATTTTAGCAGAGACTGTTCCACGGAGGGACAAAGCTATTAGGATGAGAACAAGAGTAGCAGGAAAGACCAAATTACTGGAGGTAATGCCAGGTAAGTGAGCCTTGGATCGAAGCCTTATAGTTCTTACCATATATTGTTACTAAAATTAATGTCAGTATCCTTGTTTATTGTTGAAATGTTGACATGTGACCTGTATTTAAGTTAAGGTTTTTAATAAAGCACTGAATATTTTCACATGTACTGTCACTTCACAACTGTAATTCTTAGAATAAACTCAGTATTGAGTTTCACTAGAGGTTTAAAGTTTGCTGCATCAAATAACCTGTACTGCACTACAGCACATTTTCATGTAAAATACCACAATTCCCCATATATATAGTGTAAAAGTGAAGTAATTTTCAGAAATCTTTCTGCTGTAAGAGAACTTGTAGTTTAGTCCCGTTATAGGCGCTGTTCTTTAAAATTCCAAGCTATGTAATTTGAAAAACTTAACAACAAACTTAAACTGATTATTAAAACAGAATTTAGTTTAAACTTCTGCGTAACTTTCATTTTTGTAGATGAACTGAAGCATATCATAGGTGCTGAGACAACGCGGAAGGGCATTCTTCGGGTCTTTGAAATGTTCCAGCACACTCAACTGAATAAGAGAATGGTGTACGTGTTTCTAGAGAGATTCCTAGAAACCTTATTTCCACAAAATAAGTTCCATGAGCTCTTCAACAAACTGCATTCACGGTCAAAGCAGATGCAGAGGTATAAGCAGAGACTACATTCTACTCAAGCGCCTTCCTTGCAGAAAAGGTGACACTTCAAACCTATTAAGCTGGTGAACGTTTGTCCAGGACTAAGTACTTGGGCAGATTCTCTGGGGCTTCAAACTCACATGCTGTTATTTCTGCACCAGTCTTTTAGTGTCACATATTAGATTATTAATGCATCTGTAAGACCTGTGGATCTTCTCATCTTCACTTGTAATTCAACCACTACCAGAAGGGTTTGTGTCTAAAATGATTTGGTGCGTCTTCATGCAACATTGAGAAGAATACTGGCCTAATACATAAGAATGCTGATTCCTTCCATTCCCGAATCGATGTTTTGCCGCCAGTGAAAAGTGCCAGACTGTTCAAGTGAAGCAGATGTGTGGTGATACAGTGGAAGAAAAGGATGTTTTGGCACTGGGAGATAGTGCAATGTGTGAGAATTGGGTGGAATTGTTGTGTTATGACTGTTGAGGCTCTGTAGGGCTCTCTTAACATTCCTGTAAAGGCTGAGCTAACAGGAAAGGCAGTCTCTGGAATAGCACATTCATAGGAGAGGAGAGAAATAGTTACAGCCCCATTATAAAAGTACATTTATTAAAGAGAAGTTGAGGTAATGTGACTTTTATGCCACACTTACTTCACCTTTCATGTTTTGAAAAATAAACTAACATTACATCTAATGGGGATTTTAGTAAAGGCAGAGGTACAGTAGAAATAAACCCTTTTTTTCTGATTATTCTGTAGCTTTAAGGGCCATATCTGCTCTTATAGCACCTGGCATACATTTTGCATGTAACTTCAATGGAGAAGGGGCATCATATTTATGTTCAATTGGTGTATTTGGACATATGTCAAGTTTACGGCTTTAGAGGGAAGGGGGTACATGTTTCAGAGGACAGACATCAGGTTAGAAGATGAGGAAATTGCACTAAGACACAGTTTACACACAGCTCCCCACTAAAATCTGAGACTTTTTTTGGATGTAAAAGACTGCCCTATGTAATTGAAAGATTCCTTACTCTTTAGTGTGTAAGCCTCATATGGAAAAATACTAGAGTTAGTTGGTTCCTCACAGGTAAAGGTTTCATTAGTCATATACAAACATTTGGAAATTCCTGAATGCATCTCAGTGTATATATGAAAATAAAAAGGAGATAAAACTACAATATTTTTTTAAATATTTTTATTTTTTGCATAGTGTAAAATTTTAATAAAAATTTGACATCAAGGCCCCACATCCATCCGTTTAGTTTTATTGAAGAATTTTTGTCCAATTAAAAATAAAGTAACAACTGATTAATCCTGTTTGGCCACAGCATATCTCATTTTGTGTTTTCTTCGTAGTCCCCAACTGTTTGATCACCACGACTGGGGTGAATAGGAAGCAATCCTGTAGAGTCTGTTTTTTTTCTGAACGCTAAACACAGGGTAAGATACAGCTATTGATTAAGGATCCTTACAGTAATTTGTGTCTTAATGGAAACAAATGATCCTTTAATGTGAGGAAGGAACATAGACCTTTCATGGAAGCGTTCTAAGAGAAGACAGAAGGCTCTCAAAGGACCTAGTTAAATTGTCTGAAGCCTCTATATAGATCGTTTTTTCTCATGGACTCTATTAATGCAATGTAGCCTTTTATCATACTATTTAATGATGATCATCTTGTACTGTTAACATTCTCATACAGTATGCATGGGCTCAAGTGCACTTGTTCGTTTCTTTCTTTATTGCAGAACTTAATACTGTAAATTAAATCCCTTTCTTTTATAATCCCTAGGAAGACAAGTTGGTAAATATGTAAGAACCCTTCCCCTTCCTCTCTGCAGGTCCTGTTAGAAGCGTGATGATTAAGTGCTGTTGAATTTAACAAAATTCTTGAGTTCTGTAAAGTGATCAACATAGCCAGCTCCTATTGTTTACATGCCTGTATCTGCCTCTGATGTCAGGGTGCTCAAGCATACCTAGCATCTGACCGCTGAAAGGTCGTTCAGCAATTGTTCTTGGCGATACAGTAAATATATCATTGATCCTACCAAATCTAGTTTGTCTTTTAAATGGCTGAATTTGTTATGCAGTATGAAAGTGCGAAGTTCAAATACTGTTTTGTCAAATCTGTGGAACCTTTTATCTATTGGTAGGTACCATGAAAAATTTAAAGAGAATAACAATCCTGTGCAAATCTGGGATTTCTTCTAATTATCTGGTACATTTCTGTACAAAAATAGTATCTCTAGGAATGTGAACTGAACATAATATGCCATGTTTATTAGTCATTTTACTTAATGAATTTATTATATATACTTATACACACATTTATATACGTGTGCATATGTATATATATATCGAAGCTTTGTCTTCTCTATTTAGTTACAGAATGTGACTTCCTAATTCAGTGGTGCCTGTTGGCTGGCAAGAATCATCAGAAATTAATACTTTTTGTTCAAAAGAGTTCGTATCTTTATTTAAATGGTTTTCCTGATGATTACTTAAAACATCTGCCCTGTCAACCGATGCAGCCTGTTATCCTAGAAAGTCTCCAAACCCGAATGTTAACAGGTTACTTAGGTGTCTGGGTATATCTTCTGGTCTTCGGGTGCTGTGACTGGCTGCTGAAAATTGTGCCATTGTCAACAAATGCACTTGTTTTAGCCTTAATTATTTTTAAGAGAAAATGAGCAATTGAATTTTCCATTTGGTTCATCCTCAAGCTTGTGCTGCTGGTGTTTGCTAGAACTAAACCGTAAACTTTTAAGTGCTACCAGAGTGTGTACCAAAATAAAAGTACGTGAATTCCACAATCTAAATTTTAATTTTGTGCAATATTTTCATTTAATGCATGTGTATTTGAATAACTGTAAAATAAATGAATTTTTAATGTTTTGAAGTCTTGGTTAAAAATGTCTTCTCAGCCGAACAATTTTGCATTCTGTTCTTGCATTAGTTTATTTAAGGACTTGTTTTAAAAGTCTTATTTGTTACTCCTTTAACTCCCTTGTTCTCCATGATCCTTGCTGATCTGAGCAAAGCTCATATATTACAAGGGAAAAATCTGAAGAGCACATCTCATGAATATAGCTGTTATAAATTACTTGTGCATATCATTGTACAGTAAGTGTCAGCTGTGTGCCTAATCGTTCTATTGATGCTTTTTCCCTCCCTTCCCCCTCCTCTCGTTTCCGTAACAAAGAATGAACATGAAACAGGCTGCCATGGTCACTTCTGCTGAATAGCAGCAGACTCTGGAATTTTTTTGGGGGGAGTTTGCCTTTATGTTCTGTCCAATAGAAAGCTAAAAAATTACACTAATAAAGTATTAACAGGATTGTTATGAGTTGCTCTTTATTTTTAAAATAACTTTCTTGCTAGCAGGTGTGTATGTTCCTCAAGTCTGGAAAAAATCAACAAAGATAAAAATATTGCTATTAAATATGACAATTCTTTAATTTTTCAGAACATTTTATAAATTGATTTTACCTTCAATCAATCTCTATAGGAATTTTTAACCAGCATTTGCAGAGTTGTGTATTTTAAAAGGACTTATGCAGAAACAGTGGGATTGTATTGTGAGGAGGGGGTTTTATACTGTATGTTTTTTACTCTTTAGCTTTTTTCCCCTGGGTTTATTTTTTGCAGCAGCTGGATGTACCATGGGAGCGCACTTGCTACCCTTGATATATTTACTCCAGCTGTTTCACATTCATCAGAAACATGTTCTGAGCTACAGAGATGTTAGTTCTTTGACCCCAGGGTAAAATGTTTGCCACTTTAATTTACACACTTTTGATACAAGATACAGACACATCTCAGGACACATCTAGCGGATTGCAAGCTCTTTGTTAAAGCTGTTATCTTAGGGTGGTTTCATGGCAAGAAATTCATTATAAGCTTTAAAATCCCTATCTGCCATTTCCAAAGTGAGCGTAATATGTGTCTGTGGCTTATTTAACTCCAATCTATCCCATTATCTGGTTTATTTTGGTTTTGTTGTCTAGTGAATATGTGAGGATTACTGAAGTCTTTGTAAGGTTCAATAACCAGTGTCACTCTGCATTGATTTATTTAACTACAAATTTCATTATTCCATTGGAAGAAAGGAAATTATATAACTAAAACCATGAGTTCACTGTTGCTATGCATTTCAGAAGAAATTAAGTTGGTTTTTTTTTCACAAAACACTTGAAACATGTATGATGCAGTCGTCCCTCCCCAGTATATTTGAATACTTGTGTGTTCAAATATCTCAAATAGCTGTTTCCGAAGCCATAACCCTTTGAGTTACTCTGGAATGTTGGGGTTGGGATAAACTGCAAGGGTCAATTAAATTATTTGATAATGAGCTCAGCAAGGGCTAACTGGAATTCTCATTTGACGTTTTCAAATTGGAATAGTACATAAATGAATTCTGAGGTTGGGCTTGAGTGGAGGATGAGTTCATGTTGAATTTGTTGGCAATCAAGTGTTACTGGGAGTCAGGAATGTAGCTTTCGAAAATGGACTTGCTCCTTTATACTGTAACAGTTTTAAAAGCGAGTCCTGAGCAGTCTTTTGAGTCTTTGTGATTAATTTTGTGTTTGAGGTCTAGAAAAATGCTAATTCTGAATTAAGTCAAGAGATACTGATGGAGTTTTCTATTATCAACTTACTGGAGATCTAGGTAAGAGGTTACCATAAAATTGTGAGAATTGAGAGTACTTTTCGTTTAGAACAGCTTCTGCCAGTTACCTGGTACTTTAATGCACAGAATAACCAGAACTTGAAAGAAACTTCTAGGTTTTTGTTCTTTTTCTTAAAATAGTCAGCCAGTACTAGGGTAGGTACAAAACTTTCTTTGCAGAAGTTATCTCCTGTTAGCAAGGTACAGGTTTCTTATTTTTCAGTTTGCCGGTAGAGTTGGAATTCAATTATCAAAGACAGTGTTTTCCTTTTGTTTTAAAGAACTTTGTACAAAACATTCTTTTATAGTCTAAAAAATTGGTTTCACATCTTACCTGCTCAATTATGTTATCTATGTTGATTTAAATAGCTGCCTTCTCAGTAGTCCCCTAACATTTTTTGCAAATAAACAAGGCCTGCTTATACCTAATGTAAAAACACAAGAGGTGTTTTGGGGAGAAAATGGGAACTTCATTCAATATTCAACTGTCTTGAGTAATTGTACCAGTGCAAAACTGGAACTGGAATGTAACGCAACTGGGAATTCACTAATTTTACTGCCTTTGTATAATGCTGTGTAGAGCAAACGTGCCCAAGGTTTCCTGTATATCACATGTAAAAAAGAAATCTCAGGAGTTTTTCTCTTATGTAGGTTCTAAGTGGTGCTGAGGCTAGCTGTTAACAGCTGTGCTATGTGTTGTAGCTCAGCCCTTCTGCTAGTAAGAGAAATGCAGCCTGCAAAAATGTGTTACTGACAAGGGTTCTTCAGAACCAAGATGTGGGCTGTCACCAGAGGAAGAATGTGCTGAAGTACAGGAGTGATTTCACATAGAGACTTTCATGCTATTCCACTTGCTATAGAAGCCTTCCCCCGCCCGCCAATAGTACTGACATTACTAGGAATATTGGAGTCTCTAGAGGGTGTGTTTACTTGAGCCATAGGCGGTGTGGTAACATTCAGTAGTTGGCTGCTTGTGTAAGTGGACTCTTTTGGCTTTACAGTATTGGGGACAGGAGGAAAATTTCCTGGATGATGCTATAGTAGATATTAAATAGTATTCTTTCCTAATAAAGAGTAATTTATTGAGGTAAAAATACCAAAACAATTACTTGAGCAGTCATTTGATTGCTTAAGTTAAATTTTAGGTATTATGGTTCTTCATATGATAAAGAATGTTATTGTAACAAAGGCTGTACTGTGATTCAAATCAATTACACAGGAATCGTAGCAGGTTATTGTAACAGATAATCGCTGTCTTGTATGGACTGGAGTGCAGGTGGATATTAGGAAGTAAAGCATTTGTCACATTTATTCTGAGGTGGGAGAGGAACTTCTGCATTCTCTGTCCATTCTGGTAATGTCTTCTATGTCAAGAGAAGACAGTAGTTACACCCTTCACTCTATCTCATGAGAATGTGATGGCTTTGTGTTCTATATGCAAGATCATCTGCTAAATCTCCAGTTAAGAAAACTGGATTGCTGATTCATACCTACATAAAATAAGTCAACTTCAGCTATCCATGTTGAAAACAAGTCCTTCACCTGATTTTCATCAATGCATATAATAGAATCGTGTACTTTTGAAGCCACCGTAACACTTTTCACTTAGTATTGTGGACTAGCATTAGTAAAAATCCATAAATTTTAAAAATTATTTTACCTGAAAAACATTGTACTGATGCTTTATTTTATGCCAAGTCAAGTGGTCATTTACTAAACTGAAAGAGATGTGCTCTTATAAAGGGTCCATTAACCTGTTTCTTCAGAAAACAAACAGTAAAACTTTGTAACCATTTAGTAAGGGCGTGTAAAGTACAATATTCTGTTTTCACTAACTTAGAGACCTGAATAAGTGGAAAAGCAAGCACTGCAGAAGAAAAATTGAGATGGGTCAGAAACATCCCTCAACTTCAGAATTATTTTGTGAAGTTAAAGATAAAGCCCACCAACCTCCCTTCCCACCCCAACGTTTTAAGCTTTCACACTTCTTACACAGATTAGACTGTAAATAGTTGAACTTTTCAGGTTGTGAAGGACAATTTCTTTACTGGTCTACTAAATTCTTTTGTGAATCTCAAATACTGTGTCCATGTGTGGTTCTGATACTTAAATATCTCACATTAGGCATTTCATATAAGAGAAATACCATTTCATAAGAAATCCTTGTTTCCCATAAACTATTTGTAGGTTTTAGCACAGATTAATTACTCTCCAAGTGAACTGCATAGTCTTTGCAAACTGCTTTCAATGATCAATAAAAAATTAGTTACATCTCCATTGTCCGGTCAACTCAGCTAGGAAGTATTTGTTGTCTTGTTAAAGGACAAAAAGGTTGAAGTAACACCACCAGGAACTTCCAGACTTAACATAAGCTTTTTTCTCTGATTATTTTTTTTATTAATCAGCAAGTCCCATTTTCCTTCTTCCAAGAAAACCTAAACCAAGGAAGTCTGAAATATATGCCAATTACTGCTGTTAATAACATTAGGTTATATACGCATACGCAAATGTGTGTGTGTGTGTTGCATAGTATGAAGGACAAACACCTGCCTGTGTGTTCTGAGGAATTTTACAATTTTAAAATTCAATATGGAGAAACAGTTATGCTTTTAAATTTTTTTTCATTTAAAAATGAAGAATATGACAATGTTAATATCTGTTTTGAAGAATTTTTTGCTTGATTTTTCTCTTGAGTTTTTTTATCTCATCATAGCACTTTTATATTTGTAATAATCCCCCAGACTGGAAGTGGCCAAGAAGACTGGCATACATTTGTATGACTCTTTCAGTGACAGGGAGTGTATCTTTTGTTGCTTTGACTATTGTTTATAGGAATATGTATAAGACTGTTTTTTGTTAAAGTAACTAAACTTACAAAAAACCTAAAATCATTCCAAATACTTTTAAAACAGATAAAGTGGTGTTTAAAATGTGCTCTGTTTCAACTGTAGAGTCAGTTTTCAAACTTTTTTATTCCTCAGATTGGTTTGTTATAAGCACAACCAGGATTGTATGCTTCTGAAAGCAAATTTATTTTGAAGGAGATTGCATAGCGCATGTGCTGAGGGTTGAATGGATTGTGTGATAAGGTGCTCATGGACAGGCAGTGAAGTTCCTGAGCATAATTAGGAAGAAGTGGGATACAGGAGCTGGAACTCCACGTGTAACCCCCTCCACCCCCTCTGAGTTGTAGAAGTTAAAAAGAAGTCATGTGGTGGAGTTCTTGGATCTACACCCCTTCCATCCATCCTTCCTGCTCCCTGCGGAGTGTTTTGGTTATAGTTTATGATATCAAAAGTCAAGGAGCTTGTATCTTGGCTTGATTTGCTGCTGACATTTCGTAAGAATAGTGAGCTGTATGAGATGAAAACAAATACTTCAGAAATATTTGTGAATTTTGATCCAAAACAT
Source organism: Coracias cyanogaster (assembly GCA_033124195.1). NCBI lineage: Eukaryota > Metazoa > Chordata > Aves > Coraciiformes > Coraciidae > Coracias > Coracias cyanogaster. Next base: position 67,412 of record JAVSBS010000416.1, read on the forward strand.
CATGACAGCAAGTTCCAGACCTCTGTTCTTATTTAATCTAACCCTGAACCACTTTGCCTGTCTACATTCCTCTCTCTTTACAAAGTGTTTTGTGTGCTGTGGTTTTTATCTGTGTGTGATGGGCCAGTAGTGCCTAAGATCTGCTTGGTATAAAGAAAGTGATTGTATATGTGAGTATGAGCAGTCTGTGGGGTAATGGAGCTGCAGTGGAGGAAAACTGACACACAGCAGGTGGGCAAGGAATAAGCAAGAACATTTTATTATGATAATGATCATGAAACTGAAGGCCAGAGAATGTGAACTATTTCTAAGGCCGCTGATATTTGCATCAAGTGGTCTTATGGTACACGCTTGCCATCATCTGTTCAGCTGTGGAGAGTTTTGAGAAAAAAAAAAAGTTAATAAAACTGATGCATTTAAACGTCCTAAAACTTCATGTTACCACAAAGTCAATGAGATTAAAAACGAGCAGAAGGTGTAGTTTGAAGTATTTTCTCCCAAAGCACTTGGGATCTGTGCACCATGGCATGTTTGGGGTTGTTTTGCAGTGGTTCATATTTTGAAGGTATGTTTGAGAGGACAGGAGTCAGTGTCTTTCTGAGCCCTGCAAGATGGGGCTGAGTATTTGCTGAAGCTGGGCTAGGATGCAGGATGGGTATATTGTGATGTAGCCAATGGTAAGCTCCACAAAAATTGTTTGTTCTGATAATACGTGTGATTTTGGGGAAGAGAGAAGTGTCTGCTTTTGAAAGTTGCTATGCGGTCACAGACCCTGCTTAATAACTTGTTGATCTTTTTGTTTCAAAGGAGACATTCCTGAAATTACCAGAGCTGAGAATGTACAAGGAGATTGTCTTGTTTTTAGCTGTTAGACCTGGCACATCTTCTACTTAATGTTACCCTACCAGAAGTGGTTTTTTGAGTCAGGGACCTCCTTGGCATCTGAATTGGCTCAAAAGAAATGACCAGTGTGTTTGCAGGTCAAGTAGTTGAAAATCTGCAGTAGCTTCCCCGCTAAGAGAGAAGCTCAGAGTAGGACCCAGTTGTGAGCCTGTACTGAGCAGGAGAAACCTCGAGAAACCTCTTGTGAGCCCTCCAGCTGAAAGCAGCCAGTCTCAGTGCCGAGCCTGTGGGAGCCTCCATGCTCAAGCAAGAGAGGCTGCCCAGGCAGGGGAAGAAGAGTTTTGTTTCCCACCTTGCAGTGTGACCAGCTATAGCTCCAGAGGAGGAATGCTGTTCAGGTGTGGTGGTATTGGGGTGATCTCCTGCACCCTCCCAGCTAAACCCTCTTTCAGGGAGCCCTGAATGGAGCTGGTAAAAAAACACTGTCTTGCTTTCAGAGGCACAGAGGTAGCATGAGGTTCTGCAGGGCATGACTGGGCCCGTTGTGTTTCCATTTGGTCCTTCACAGAACTTCAGGGTAGTGCCCACAGGTTTCATCTTATTCTCTGAACAACTGTTAAGACAGCCCTTGAATAATGCAGATAACTAAATCCATTAATTTGCCAGCCTGGTGCCTACTTTAAAGCCCTGTGTTTAGTACTACTTGTTGGACTAATTTTTAAAAAAGGAATTTGATTGCAGCTATCCAACATGTACATATATTTTTGCCTTAGTATATCAATCTGGCCAACCCAGCTCGACGGTAGTTGGGCACTTTTACACTTTTGGAAAAAAACCTCTAGCTACAGGTGTTTTTCTTTTTCTGTAGTGGGGTTCTAGAAGGTCACAGAAGCATGAAATCTATCCTAATTCAGCTTAGCCGCTAATCACATAGAGAGAAAGGAAAGTGTGACTGAATATTGAGTAAATGTCAGTTGGCACCTGTTTTCACAATCTCAATTTGTTTTTCTTCTCACAGTATATTACACCTCTTAATTTAATTTGTGACCGGCCTTTTCTCCTCCCAGCTGTCCGGGACTGCAGTGCACACGTTCCAGCTGGTGTTACCAGGGGCTTTGCTCTGGCGTGAGCTGAGCAAATTACCAAAGTCCTGTAGCCACCCCGGGGTCTCGGTGCTCTCTCGCTGCCTTATCTCGCTTACAGCCTGGTAATTTGATTCCCTGGACCTGAAATGGGGTATGCATATTTCAAATACCTTTAAAAAGTCTTTCCCATCCTAACTATGTTGTTTTGGGATTAAAATGGACTTTAGGTAACAGAGTGGCCCATTCAGCAGCTTTGCAATAATTATGGTGCTAGTGTTGATTTAAGTTTGGTTTTTGAACAGAAAAGTTCCTAATGGTATTTGCAGAAGGCTAGGCTGCCTGGCAGTTGTACTGTGAGTGTCACGTGTAAGGGCTACACTATCCTTCCCTTCTATGTGCAAGCACACAAAAAGCAGCAGGGCTGGAGAAATCCAACATCCCAACCCTTTTCGCCAGAAAAGTTTAAGGCAGTCCCAGAGTGACATTCAGAGAAGTAGCGAGTTTAATTTCTTGGATCTCAGGATATGATAGATGTCCTAGAGAGGAAGGATTAAGCTATCTTCAAAAATAAGATGCATTGCTGTCTGGCAAAATTAACAGACTGAAAGATGATTAATTTGCAAGATACAGAAGCCAATGTTATCTCCAGAGCTTCCCGTTGTAGAGGATCTCAGTGTTCTAGGTCAAGAAAGAAGAAAATTGCCCAGCCCTGTTCTTTTTGAGCAAATGTTTCTTGTCTTCTGTCAGCTCTGAATTTCTAAAAACTATGGTGTTTGTACGTTGGTATGTTGTGGTGCATATTAAATAGGCTGTTAATTTGCTCTACAGAAGGTAATCTAAGTTGCCAGCTCTGACATCCATCCTGATAAGCTTGTTGTTTCACAAAACTCATTGTCACAATTATTAGTTTGCTATTACTGTTGCAAGAATATAACTACTGTTAACAAGCTTTGCCATTTTAATTTGGGTAAAGCCCTGGATAGTAGTACACTGCCTATGTTAAACAATATTGCTCGTTTTCCTCCCCATAATTTCTTCTGGAGAGTGAATGTTAACAGGACTATGTTAACAGTAACTATTCATACTGTTTGAATACTAAAATGGCTTTAAACTGAGGAGCTGTATGAAAAATTTTGTGTGTGACTACATAGGAAAAATCTGAAAAGCATTTAATTTAGAAGCAATTTTGGTTACTGCAGTCTGGCTACAGATGGTGCAACCACAGGCATAAAAGTAGACATCAGATGGTGAAAAGGGAAAAGACCTGGATGGAAGCTGTGGCTGAGCTGTCAGCCCTGCCAACTCGCAGGGACTGTGTAAGGAAGCTCTAGAAACTCCTTTCTTATTCTCCCCAACCCCAAAACAATTGCCTTGTTTAAGGCTGGACAGATACCGTACTTAGTTACAGCAAGTCATTCTCTGTTGCCTATCTTTATCAGTTTCTTTCCTCCACGTATCTGTAAAAGCTCCTGGTGGGCAAGTGACCTGAGGTCTATTAAAATGTTACCCTCGTTCTGCATGTGTTTCATGGATGTAGGATGATATTTGAGAAGAAACAACCTTTTAGTCTTCAGGATTTGATTTTTAGTAAGTCTCTGCTTGCACATGATGACTAAAGAGGAATTTTTAGAAAAGTCACTCTTGTCACAGCCAGTAACTGCTTGAAGCTTGAAAAATTAATGCAGGTCAAGGCTATCATCGTGTAGGTTATTGTGGCTTGCTTTTTCCCCTGACCTTGGCAAGTGCAATCTTACCTCTCCAGAGTGCTGTCACAAAGAATATTTTTTTAACTTAGCCTATTATCATTTTCTGCTTTCATGCTGTAGCTATTTTCAAAGTACATGGTCTTTTTAGTTCCCCAGAACCTTTATAGGCAGTAACTGTAAAAAGAAAAATCAAGCTGCAGAGATATCCCATAACGTCTGAAAAGTCCTCTTGGCCAGTTTTTGACATGTGATATTACCCACCCAGCCACCTCTCTTCATTTGCAGTAGACTTTCTCTTTTTCTAGACACTTTCAGATGTACTACTTTATATTCCTCTTAGACCTACTTTCTGCATATAGCAAATGTTCCTTCAAGTAAGAAATGAATACGTAATACGGAGCAAAGAGTATGGTGGCCAAGTGAAATCTGGTGACTGCAGCTGGTAGGAGACCTGTCTCTGCTCACAGCAGCACCCTGGTGCAATACATGAGATCCATCTACTATGTGATAAAGGTTCATTTTACTGACATATGCGCTTCACGTAGTTTCTGATATTTGGCAATGCTATGCCAGTGAAATTGGAACCTTCTCTGTTTTGAATTTCCATATATTTTTTTTCTCTCTCCTAGTCTTGCAAGTTAGCCATAATAGAATTATTAGATTGGCTATTTTTTTATATGTATGTTTGCATGTATTTTGCTCTGATTGCCACCATTTTGAGTGAAAAATGTGTGGATAGTAGCACCCTATTTCAACAGACTTCCAGCTAATTCAGAAAGTGAAAGGTTTGTATAAAATGTTGGAAGAGACTTCTAACTTGCTGGCATTCTTTCCTCTCCCTTGACTCACTTTTTCATGTTTGTTTTAGCCTTTACATTTAACCTTATGCTTTCAAAAAGGTTGATTTGGCGAATAATTTTACTTGGGTGACTCTTGCTTATGACAGAAATGTCAGGTAAAACTCCAGCATGCGTGGGTTAATCTGGAGGCTGCTGAATTTCTTTTCCATTCTCTCTAACAAGGGATGCTGTTGCCTAAGTCACACTGAGATAGAGAGAATAAAAGTGAAGCTTGGAAGGGAAGTAAACACCGAGGAAATACATTTTCCCAATTGGCACTGGTGAGAGTGAACTTCCTAAGATAACTTTATATTCTGACATACTTTATTATTCTAAGTGCAGGGAAATTCTGTAGTAAAAGCCCAAAATTTAAGATACTTGGCTCAAAAGTAAAAATAAGTAAATCTTCTCCCTTTCCTACAACAAAAAGGAAGTTGCTATCCGTGAGTATTTCAGCCCCAGCACATCTTGTACAGTCATGAGGAGTAACGTCCAAACAAAGCCTGTAAGGAGAAGTGGTGCACCCTTTTCCTGCAAGGGTGTAGGGAGGAATTAAAATTTGGTGGAATGCTCCTCTTGAGTGGAGCCATATATGCAGTCAAGAGAAGAAGGTTTCCCAGTTGAAGGTGCAGCAAGATTCTGTACAGAAGAAAATAGAGATTTATTTTGTCAGCTCTGAATTATTTACCCAAATAAATTAATAAAATGAGAGTTCAAAAAGAACTGCCTCTCTATTCCAGAAAGTTCCTACTGCACTAGTCACTACTAGAGGCAATATCCGTATGATTTTTTTGTTGTTATTCTGTTTGAGATTAATAACTCCTGCCTTCTTCTTTCTTAAATTGCTCATACACAGCTCCACTGCCCACACTAGTGTGGTGGGGGAAGAATGCAGCAGACCTTTTCCAGTGCAGCCAAGTTATCTGAAGTCTCTGGTGCTGAAGGAGATGGCCTGGGCAATCTCTGGTTGTTCTTGCCCTGCTCTGCCTTAAGGACAATATGGAGGACCCCAGTCATGTAGTGCCTGTGTTAATTCACTGCCTTTACTGTCTATACCCACTTGAATCTTTCTGCATGGCTGAGAACAAAAATTGGTCTTTTGATGGCTGTATCTGAAAACTAATTGCTGTTTGTTCAAGCTATCAGTTAAACTCACCTTCCTGCCTCCAACTGTTCAGGTTTTGTAAAAATGCGTTTTCAGATTAGACATGCTTCATTACCAAATCTTCACGTATAAGGAAACTTTGCTGCCTCAAGTTTTTATGGCTGACTATCTTAACTTAAACACAGATGCATGTTTCCCTGAAAGAATGTCTTTCCCAGAACAGTCATGACTTTGCTTTTGGCTGCCGGCTCCTGCAACAGTACCACGGCCTATAACTAAGGTAGGAAATAAGTCACTGTAGTTGTTGCCTGTCTTATACTTGCCCTTGTCACTGGCAAACTCTCAGAGAAATGAAATGTTCACACAAATATGTTTCTCCCAGTGTTCATTGCCAAGTAACTGATAATATTTGGGTGCCTTAAGACAGAAACCTGTTCTGGCCCTGTTTAGGGACAGTGCTATTAGTAACTGTAAATGTGCATTGTTAATAAACTTAATATTTTATGAAAAGAACCTCTTAAGTTATATTTAAACTAAAGGATATCTAGCATTGGCTGAAAGATGTTCAAGTCCAGGTGCAACTGTATCTAATCTAAGGGCACTGAAATATTATAAAACAGTGCTACTTTTCATCTTTGAAATGTGCAGGTAGTGTATGTATCCCAAACTGCAAGCTATTAAAATGCCCCAATAATCACACATAGCACATTTTATATTTGATTTTTGCGAAGATCTGCCTGGTTGCCTAACTTGGTATATTCATTCCCTTTTGCAACATAACCTTGCCTTTCCTCTTGTGCATCTCCACACTCCAGAGTTAAGGAAACTGAGAAGAAAGCAATTGTTACACAAAATTTTGCAAGAAATGTACAGTGTCAGTATATATACTAGATCATGCTTTTACTCTCTTTTTTTTTTTTTTTTTCTCACTACTTCTTGTAAGGCCCCACTGTGGGTTGGGTGCGTTACTGGAGGTGCCCCAGCCTGAGCTGCGCTCGCTGTGTCATTTCAGGTCTCTGTTTCACACATGTCGTAATCCCTCAGTGAGATAAAGCTGCTGGGAGTGACCCAGGCTTTGGGGCGTACCTTTGATCCCCCACGCAAGGGCTGATGTGCACAGCTCAGCACAGGGAGCACTCTGAAGTGGGACCAAGGTAGTGGCTCCCTAAGCAAAACTAAGGGAGAGGAAAACTGTTCTAAGGTCTAGAAATATTTTTGTGGTCTGCTTCCAGCTCCTCTATAACTTCGTTTGTGCTGCGTTCACTTCTGGAGACAGAGGAAACTGGCAGAAATTTGTCCCCATCCCTTCTCTGTAGCCTGTGATGCTCTTCTAACAAGGAGAGACATCTTCCACCACATGTTATTGTGCCATACTGTTAGTGGCATTCTCGTCTTGATACCTCACCAGTACCTTGTTAGCTGAATGCTTTTAACAAGTGCTATTTTATTTATGTGTCTGTGATGTAATCTAGATTCAAGTGGGCAATCTTGATCATCTGTTTTGGAAAGCTTAGCATGATGGTGGTGCCCCCCAGTATTTCCCCTTGCAGGGGCAGGGCTGCAGGGCTTTCTAGCTATGCAGAAAGAAGTATGCTGCTAAATTTTTTTTTTTTTTTTCTCTCTTGTATTTGCCAAGACGAGGGGTACTAGCAGCAATTGTAACAAACTTCAGCAGAGGGTATTTCCCACTGAGCTGATGACTGACTGGTTTTAATGACCCTCAGCTTTTCCGTGGGTCATTAACTGTATTAGGTAGTTATCCTCAGGAAATGTCCTGGGTCTCAGTGTTCAGTGCTTAAAGACAAAACAGTTTCTTGCAAATATTTTTCCTACAAAGCATCCAAAACACACATTCAACTAATCTTTTTTTTCTTTCCTTTCCAAATGTTCCAGTGTTTTTCAGTCTCCTGGAGAAATCTTCTCTTATCTTAGTGATTTATGTCAGAGTTACGTTGAGTTGGCTGGTTGCTGCTATAACCTATCTGCAGATTGAAGGTTTCCTCACCCTTTGGTCTTAGAGCCTTCAGTCTCACTTCGTTAAGCTAACTGCAAATGTCTGTGCACAACATAATGATTGTTATGCTTTGGAACGTATAATTTATTGGTTTAATTCTTGCTTTCTGTCTTTTACGGTTACTGTACTGTATCAATGCCCAGAACAATAATCACTTTCAGAGGATAGAGAGATTGGTGACCTTACAGACACTAGCACAAACAGGTCTTCTGCGTGTCAACAACTGAACCAGTATTTTCAGAGCCAGGGGATGAGGACCTCTGTGGTTCAGCAGTCACAGAGGCTTGAACAGATGATGCCTCAAAGAGCTAGAAATACTTTCTTCTTTTACTTTTGTGTGCTCTTATTTCCTTTAAAATATGATTGCTCAAAGTATCAGGGAGGATCTCTGAAAAAATTTACATCATGAAAAAGCATCTGCTGCAAGGCACAGCTGAGTGTTAGAGGAAAAAAAAACCAATTTCTGCTGCCACCTTTGCAGGCGCAGAAGTCCATTAATGCACCACAAGCCTGACTCGACAGGTACCTGCCTGAGTACAGCAACAAGAAATCATGACACAGGGCACATTATTGGATGCTCCTAAGAAACCTCAGCTTCTGGTGCTGTTTGTGGACAAGCTCTTCCTTTAATGCTAGATGCTTTGAAATCTTTATTACTACCTGATTCAACCTCTATAGACACTAGTCTCTGGGTTTACGCACACCTTGCAAAAGGGACTTCTTTTTCAAGAAGCCCTTGTTCTGTAGAACATTTCTGCAGTGCAAAATACCAAATTATGTGAAGTATTGCATGTTACAGTAACCACTCCAGAGAGCACATGCACTGCCAAAAGTTATAACCAGCCTGTGGCTGTGATATCTGTGCACTTTCCTAATAAAACTCTATTCTGTGACACACTTTTGTGTGTCTCTGCATCCAGGACCTTGGAAAGTCAGAATGGCCATACTATCCCAGAATAGGTGGGACAAGAGTAGACCTGAGGAGTGAAAAATCATCCTGAACTTGTTTCCTCCAGTTCAGTAAGGATCACATACGTTGCTGTGGTCAATCTCCCAGTTTCCTTACTGCGTAAGGCGTTGCAGGTGGAGTTATGCTCTGTGCAAATAGTAACGTTTTCTCCTTTATTCTTGGGAAATGATTCTCATTTTCTCTGCAAACCAGGGCTGAATTGCTTTTTAGCATGTTCATTCTTTTGTAATAGCCATTCAAATAACTTTCTTTTGTGTTCAGACATCTATTACATTTGTATTACTCCTGTTTTTTCCAGGAAGTGAAATTTATGGTGTCTTTCCTGTACAGAGCTCCTCTGTGTCCATTTTGTGGGGCAGGCAAATTACAGCTTCAGTAAAAAACCCAAAGCTTTCCATTGCACCCACTTCTACGTAAAAAGTTTTGCCTATAAACATAGGTCCATGATCAGTTTCTCAGTACTAAATAAAAGGACAGTTGCAAAATAGTTCCGCCTACCCGAGAACATTTTAAAATGTTTTCAGTCAAAATGCTCAACTTTACAATATCTTTATCTCTAGAGATAAGGGGTTTTCCCCTTTCATTTTGATTTTGTGCATATAACAAGCCTGTAGCTGCCAGTTTAAAATAGAGTTCTTTCTTTATTCTGCAGGGGCACAGGTCATGGTTTGCTGCAGGAGTCTGGCTGGAAATGGCACAAATATGAAACAAGACTGCCACCTTCTGGAAAGGCCTTGGAAACCGAGGTGTTGCAATTTGGGATTTTTTTTCTTTTTTTTTTTTTAAAGAAATTAAGATGACAGTAAGTATAAACGTCTGCTTTTCTGTGCTGTGTGCTAGCTAACTGCATGGCTGGCCTGAGACTGAGTTCCCCCATCATGACAAGTCTGTGATACCTTGAGGAGAGGGGTGTCATGCAGGGAAGCCACTGCAACCACAGAGAAGATATTCATCGTTTTCAGCCAGCTCTGTGGCCCTTTTTAAGCCCTAGAATGTAGGGGAGCATACATAATAAACACTATATTATTATATTATGTAATTATAGATGTGGAAAGAGTAACCATCTAGAGCTGTCTTTGCTGCCTTAAAAATAGAAAAAGAATTCTAGTGACTCAAAATATTCCTCTGGCGATAAGAAAGAGTAAATATTTCATATTTTATCTCTCTCTTGGAAAAACCTATGGTAAGCAATGTAGATGTTAACCATTAAAACTTTGTTTTCAGAATTTCTTTTTAATTCCCCTATGTAACACCTGGAAATGAAGCTAGAAAAAATATTTTTTTTAAAGCACTGTGATATTATCTCAATATTTTATGTATGGCTGTATGGATAAACACTTGCAGTCCTATTCAGCTCGAAACCAAAGTTGGCTTCCTTAAAAAGCAGAAACTGCAATATCAGGAGCAAATCACTTCACTGATCAAGAGGTCTAGTATTTTTCCAATGGAGCAAGCAATGCCACATTTACTTGCCTACTGCAGATACTGCTTTTAAAGACATATTTAACAGTTGGCATAAGTCAGTCTGAAGAAAGTAAGGCTACAGACCTCATGATACAGTATTTTATAAACTAACTATATTGCTAATTTTAAAAGCAGTATTTTTCAAAGCTGCCTTGCTGGGAGCACTGTGGGTGGAGAGCCCTGCTGCAGGTCTTCTGCCTTGTGACAGTGGTCAGTTCTCTCCCCTGTTGCCAAATACATTTGTGCTGTTTCTTGGCTACTGGCTCTTGCTGCGACTGGTATCTCCCCCGGGATGTTAATATCAGAGACAAGCAACGTATCTGGCTCTTTGAACAATTTGCATAAAACCATAAATGAATCTTCTTGACCTGTTGAAGACCCACACTTATCGTCAGCTGCTTTCTGCCATTCAGATGCCACAAGAAACTGCAGTTTTGCTATACCATCATAATGCAAAATTAGTTATCAAGACTGAAGTTGATTCCCTGATATTTCTTTCAACTGTAAGGGAAGAACAGACAGACCAAACAGAAGTTGTATAGACATACAACCAAACTAAGGATAAAACTACTTATCCAAAGTATATGAGAAGTAGCTAAAGGCTGTATTGTCCAAACAAAACTAGGTAAATTCCGTTTACCTTAACTGACCTCTGAATATGTTAGCACATCGTATTTTATCTTTACCTTGTGTCAATTTGCATCAGCACAAATAATTATATATGACTATAGGTTGCAATACAGCATGTCAAGGGAACTAGGCTTGTATCTGCTACATACAGCTGACTGAAGCTCTCTTGCATTATTACTCTGCAGTAAGAAAAAGCTACAGAAGAAAACCTTCTCATAAAAGACGCTATTGTTCGTGTGTACTTTGTTAATGGAATCCAGGAAACAGAGGTAGAAATAATACTGAAGGTGCTAGTTACTTAGTGTTTATTGATGAAATGGAGAAAAAGAAAATTCTTAAACTTTTAGAAACTGGAACTGTCCAGTGCTCAGAGGTGACTTTGGTTTTTTTTCTAATATTGTTTTGGAAAACTGAGCTAGCCTCCTGCAGGTGCAGGGTAATGTGCTGTCTGAAAGTATTCCCAGTATTGAGATGGAGCACAATACTCTAAAATGTATTATTTAAGCTAACTCAGTAAATGTACAAAATAAGCACTTCCAAAATACTGCTTTGAAAAAGCCTGCTGAGCTAACTGTTCACTGCAGGTACTGCTCTGAATCTAAAAAAAAAAAAAAAAAATCCCTGTCTTCCAATTTTGGGTGATAATGTCATGTTGCTGAAGTGATGCAATGAGCCACTGACAGAGAATGAAGCAGAACAAAAAGTTGCCCAGGATGCATGTTTAATGATCTGATGCCACGTTTGAGGCTGGGAATGCTCTCGGGTGGCTTGTGTAACAGGGATATCTGGTCACACTGTGACTGCAAGGTTGTCGTTAATGAGGTTAGATTCACACTTGCTCACTTAGGTACAGCTGGTTGTGTGCAGCTAGAGCAGGAAAAGGCTCACATGCACTGTTTCCTTCCCAAGGCTGGGTCAAATAGCTGAAGGGTAGGTATATCTGCTGTTATTTATCTGCTGGGAGTTGGACTGAACCAACTGAGCCATTTAGTGGAGGTCATTAGTAGTGTTTTGCAGCTGTCTCAGCTTAATCACTGAAAGGAAGACTTTAGACTTTCAACCATGAAGTGCTTGTGAAGTAATGCATTAACTCCTCTTAAACTCAGTGCTTGTTCTTTTACAGGACTTGTGTGGTGAAACTGCAAAATGGGAGTGTATGTCTGGAGACAGACCTATAACAGTAAGCATTACTGCTGAAAATTTGAGGAGAGCTGCCAACTAATTAACACATCGAAGCAACTTCTCTTTCCTGCTGGGTTACAGCTGCAGAGGGACTATTCAGGGAGCAGGTTGTGAGCATAGTGGTGCTCTGTGCCTTTCTCAACTTCTGATATGTGAGCAAGTGACAAACTGGAAGAATAAAAACATTCTAATAAATACCTTTAAAGGTCTTCAGTAATTACTCAGAAGCACCCGTTCCCATGAATATTAATATATGATTTTAAAAAGGGCCCTGCGTGGAAACACTGGAAATATGTTTAATATGGAAGGGATGATTTAACAGGGATTTTAATCTCTAATATTTATGATTCTGACACCTTCTAAGAATCAGATTTATCCCATCTCCTAGTTCATCACATGAGATCCAGATTTTCAGAAGCGACCAAACTGGTAAGTGCCTTTGAAAGCGTAATCCTAAAGGCCTCTTGGTCTCTCAGAAACCCGGGTGCATGATTTACTCTCAGAGCAAGGCTGGAGTTTGTCCTGTTGGGTAGTCTGGGGCACATGTATGAATGGACCTTTCTTTTCTGTCATACACCAATCAGACATGAATTGTGGCCTTCATAAGCCCTTGCAAGAGCTCGTGCACCTCCTCCCTGGGTACCAGTTACCTATCAGACCTGCCCTGGCACTCTGGTCTCTCCTCTTCAGGTCTCACCTACATCACCTTCCAGTATTAGCTCTATTATGCAGCTAGACCAGAGACCACTTAAGAACTGTTACTCGTGCATACAGGTCCTTTCTTCTGTGGAAGTTGTAAGGAGCTTTATAGCAGAACCTGTCTGTGACCTTTACATTGAGGAGAAGACTCCCACAGAGAGCTGGCACTGGCCTTTCACAGGCAGCCAGCAGGTCTTCACTTGGACTGAGTGGTGCCACAGCTCTTTCTTTATTTTGGCTTTCTTTTTCCTTTTCCTTCTCCCTGGGAACAGACCATGACAGCTCCTAGATGCACCTATTGTGTCCACAGCCTGTGGACAAGCTGCAGTGGTCTCCAGGAAAAACACCCCACCAAGTGTGCTGGAGAAGCAGCAGAGGTATGCAGCAAGGGCTGCTGCTTTCCTTTGCCATCAAGGCAAAATCAGCTTTTTCTTTCCACCTTTATTTTTCTAATCAACCTTGTGAATTGTTAACTTACTGGCCAAAACAATGTTGGAGGTCAGACTGGGTTTCAGAGTGTTTTATTGCACCATCAGGCTTGCTGCATGCTTTAGCAAGAAACCCTTGGGATGGCACATCTGCCCTCCCTGGCAGTGTATGGTCCTTGGTGGAAAGCTCTTAGGGTTAAGAAAAGTCGGGTTCTAACTTCAGTTCCCCTTGTTTTCACATTGTTCTCTCAATAATAATCAGCAAAACTCTACAACATAGACTGTTGTTTTAAATTTTAGTAATCAATAACCAAATGGCTACAACAAAATAAGTATCATGTGTTATTACAGCTCAGGTTCCCTAACTGAACATTTACAAATTGATAAAATTCTCTGCTGCTTCAGAATTATTTTTTTTTGCCTTCATCACTGATTGTTTCACAGGAAACTTGTGTAAAGCGTAAACAATTTAAGCCAAACTTGAGATACACATTAGTTGTTTCTAACCCCGCCCCCCACATCCTCACACTGGATCTTTCGTTTTATGTGATTATATCACCATTCAGAACGTTACAAATATAAAGTGATAGATACATGCATGTGCTGCATTTTGTGGCTTTAATTTCTACAGTCTTTTTGAAAAGTTGGTCTTCTGCTCAAGATCACAAAACAGTTTAAGATAAGACCCAGAAGAGCTCTTAGAAATATAACACTGCTTTTCAGACTGACTTCTACAACTATAGAAGTAAATGTTGAGTTTTAAATCTCTTAGCGTAGGACAAATGGACTAACAGTGCCACCTGGTGAATAAGGAAGAATTAGCAGATTTATATAACCCTCTACTAAATGAATTTACAGCTCCTACAATTGTATCATGGAGTGTAAAAGAGTAGCTTTAAGAAGTAAGTATATTTTCTTTGGTTTTCAAGCCTGAAGTGCTTGGACATTACATAACAGACTTTATTTATGCTATTGTGCAAAGGCTTGTCTATTTGGCAAAGTATTGTCACAGAGTGAGATATATCACATCACCAACATTTTTATTTCTTTTCTTTTTTTTTTTTTTCAGATATGTGATTTCTCATAAAGCCAGTGAGAGGTTTTTTTTGTGACCTTTTTGTAAAATTTCACATTCTGTGTCTGTATAAAGTTGTTTTATGCTCAAGCACGTGCACAGGGTAGCCCATGCATTTAAAGCTGTTCCTGAGTGACATTTTTACTAGCATGGTTTAAGGATATGACAACAGGAAATCAAGTGCAGCTGGACTTTTTTGTTTGGTTTGGTTTTTTTGTTAGTTTGCTTGTTTTGTTTCCGAGAAAAAGGAACTCTGAAATTTCAGAGTTCGAGTCAAAATATTAATCCATATCTTGTATCTACCATCTCCATGGTGATCGGGGGATGGCTTTCTGTTTCTCAAAAGACTGTTTTTAACATGATGAAATCCTAGTGATTTCAGCCACTGTCTTGCCTGATAATGGCATGCTCAGCTGATAGGGTAAACAGAAACAACATTGCTGTGTTGTAGCCTGATAGGATAACTTTGCACAGAGATTTGCACTGCAGAAAATATGTACAGAATACTGTGTTTTGCATTTCTTATGTATCGCAGCTTGGGAGAACACAAACAGGCTTTTGAAGATACTTGCTTAAAATATGAACTAAAAAAAAGAAGCAATTCAAGTAATGGGGAAAGAAAAAGCAAGAAAAATAAAGATTGCCTCTCTTTGGCTGAAGGTTGGGGTTTTTTTTAATTTGTTTCTTCTTCTATTTAAGCCATCTGAAACACATATCTGAGATCAAAATAGTTACTGGAAACAAGAACACTTACCATGAGTAACCTTGATGCGTCACATTGATTGCTTCCTCCTTTGATGCATTTGTCTTTTGCAAGGAGAGAGATTCTTAAAGAAAAAACTTTTGTTTGTAGTTTTACTCCATTTTTAAAAATTATTTAGGAAAAAAGTCTTTATTTTTCTTGAAGATTTTGTTAGTAATTGTTTTTGTTTCCCTTCTTATACACTGTTTATAAGCTAGGAGCTCCCTGCCTGTAGCTAAGTGCAGATAAAAGCTCCCTTGTGACCTGGCACTTGCTGGCTGGACCCTGTTGTGGGATGGCTCTGATCTAGTTGTATATCATTATTGTTCTTTTTTTTTTTTTTTCCCTTCCCTCTCCTGCTCTGAATGGATCTCCTTGGATAGTTTTACTGGGATGTGAAGGTCTATGATTGCTCAGTTTGGCAGGTCTTTCTCAGGCAGAAATAATGGAGCAGACTCTGTCCTGAGTGCCTCAAAACACTTCCAGGCTGGATGAACCCCTTTTTGAATGGAGCCACGGCAAATTGTTGTAAAAAGGAAATACAATTAGCGATCCATCAGCCCAAGTACTTAGACCAGACTCTCCATGAAAGCAACCAACAAGAGAGGCACAGTCTATTGCTGACCTCCAAGGTCAAAGCTTGCACATTTAAGAGAAAAACACTTTGGTGACTAATGGAGCCCTTTGAGTAACATCCTTTCCCAGCCCAGGGAAGTGGCCATTTTAGCTTCATCAGAAAACAGTTTCTGAAACATATTGTAGCGCTGATAACCAGTCTGTTCAAAGTAGAAAAAAATTCTGAAACCTTCAAAAGGGTCTCTGATCTTTTATCTTTATCCCTACTGGGTTGTGGGTGAAAGAGTGCATGTACTCTGGGTGCGCTAAGAACAGGGATGCAATAAGTGTGCTGATGTTGTTGTTGTTTTTTTTTTTCCAAATTCTGCTTAATGCACTAATCATACTCCTATGAGGTTAAATTTAAGATACAAATCCAAAAAGTGGGAAGTGGCTTGTTGTTACCATAATAATACTCCCTTATGAATAACGTGCATTTGTTTTGATAGCAGGATCTTTCATGACAGGATCATGTAATGCTGACCTACTAATATTTTTTATGGGTTGCTCTTCGTATAATTTTCCCTCTTCGTGTATGTGTTCAGAGTGTAATGGGAAGACAGTGGGCTAGAAAGTCTTAAGATTCATTCAGAGTTTCAAAATCAATGTGGCTTTTTTCTTTACTATTTTAATAAAGCTTTACCAAAATCTGAGGTCCTTGTCCCCAGACAATGCCAGGAAAAAAAAAAACAAAGTAGAAAATGGTGAGGATCCCATGCTGAGGTAAGGTTTTGGCACCCACTGTTTACAGGCATAACACAGAAGAGGCAGCTCCAAGGGGATGGAGATAGGTTCCTTTCAAACCTGTTCCTTCTGAGATCCAGCAGAGGTGTTGGCATGGGATCACACAACTCATGCTCAGAAAGGCCATATTTGTTTGGTTACATGATCAGAAAAAAGACATTTACC
Source organism: Coracias cyanogaster (assembly GCA_033124195.1). Taxonomy (NCBI): domain Eukaryota; kingdom Metazoa; phylum Chordata; class Aves; order Coraciiformes; family Coraciidae; genus Coracias; species Coracias cyanogaster. Next base: position 83,718 of record JAVSBS010000416.1, read on the forward strand.
TGCACATTTGTGAGGCAAACTACTGACTTTTCAGGTGTTGTTGAGTTAGTGATAATTTCCCAGGGCTGGGGAGGCAATATTTATATCAAATCCATGTCTTGAACCTCCTCCTATGCTCCTATTGTTGTCTTTTATACATTCCTAACCTATCAACAGCCAAGAAAAGTAGTGTTTGAGAAGCTTTCCATCGTGGCTGCATAGAGAAGACCTAATCTGGCAAGTACAAGCCCCTTCATGATTCCCCCTCTCAGAGTGATGGTTCTTGTTTCTTCTCCCGCTTGGTGGTCTGGGTCCATCTGAAGGAGCGGGTTCACTGCCAGGACTTGCAGGTTGGATTTTAACACTGGCTCTGAAAAAACCCCAACACTTCAAGCCAAAATAAATGAATAAAAAAAGTTAGCTGTTAATATGTTCGAAATGTTCTAGTGTGTTTTGCTATTTTTGGTGCTGTTAGTAGCTTCAGAGGCACTTTTGCTTTCTGTGCACTCTGTCTTTCCATTTCTGTTTGATTAGTTGTGGGCAGGCTGCCTTTTTGGAGGGGAGAGGAAAAAGACTCTCAATAAGCTTTCAAGGCTATTTCATTTTTCTTCTTTCCAGCTGAGATAGCTGTCTTTGATCTTAAGGAACTGAAGTCAGATGGCAACTATTGACAGCAGTCATTCTTTGCTATGAGAAATATACTGGGGTCATGTATGTTCACCACTGATTTCAGGCTACTGTAGGCAGCTTGCTTCAGTACAGCTCAGCTGGTCAAAATCAGAAGCCTAAATTTTCAAATGAAATGCAGATGGATATAGATATTGACTATGCATAGCCACAGATAATCATTTATGCTGATGTGACTGCAAGGAAAATTTGTACTGCTTCCTTAACTTTGACTTGTATGCTAGCTACAGATGAGATTTCTGTGCACCTTTCTTGTTTATATGCAGTCTGAGTTTCTTTTTTGAGTGAAGGAAAAGGATTATGGTTTTGTAGTATTGCATTTACTTGTTTGCTCTGCTGAAGGGGCTGTTAATGGTGAAAGCATGTAGAGTTTAGACTGACTTTCCCGAGCTGCTCTTACTAAGCAGTGATCATGCTTTGGTGTCCACTAAGTGTTTTTATACATGGCATTCATAATAATTCTCAGTGAGACTTGCTAAGAGACTCTCAAGAGATGTTCCCACTATACCAGGATTTGCAGAGGGAAGCTGGGAACCGTAGTTGCTAGCTGACTGGCTTATGCCAAGTCTCTGCTGATGCTGTTACCATGCCTGCCTATACCGGCTGATGGCTGAAAGGTAACTCCTTTTCCCCTGCTAGACATCATTGTGTCTTAAGGTAGGAAAAGCTGCGTGACTCTCTGTGCTTAGTTTTACCAGCACATCTTTTCATTATGTTCTAGCAGCTGTATCTTTACTGACTGGAACCGATAGTTTTTTGTGTTCTGATGCAAAATACCTATTCAGTTAAAGCAGGTGTGTTATTACTATGCCTCACAATGTGGGGGAGACCATATCTCAGATGCTTTATTTATAATCACTGCTTTCTAAAGGTAACTTGCAGCATCGGACTTGAAGCTTGGCTCTCTAATGATGTGCTAATAGGTAGAGTTATACTTCTGGAAAGTTTTCATTTTCTTGCAGAATGATTCAAAAAGATGCCTGCTTGAGAAGTTTACTGGGTGGAAAAGATGATTTGGGTGTTAGAGCACATATCTTCAAAGCAAAGTCACCCATTCAGACTTCTCATAAGCTCTTGCAGGCTAATATAAAAATGTGTCCAGTTCCAATGTAACCTTGCTTCATTGGAGGCTGGGGGTGGTGAGAGAAAAAGTTACAAAAGGAGCAAAGAAGAAAAATTATGCCTTCAACTGACAGAGGCTTGGCACAGTAGGCTAACTTCAAAGTCTACTAATATTCTCCAGAGATCAGTAAACATGATTAATACATAGTCTGTGGGACATTATTTTTTTGTGTGTGTGAAGTTACATAGACTTCTAAAAACAAAAACAACTTTTATATTTAATGACTAATGCATTCCATCTGGTGGAGTGTGTATCAATATGTTCCTGTTAAGGGCCAAATTAGGGACATAGCGCACATGCTGAGCAGTAACTTAGTCTGCAAATAGTGCAATAGCAGTGTTCTAATGAGGAAATCATCAGCATATGAGTCTGAATCTCACAGATCAGTATGCTTAGAAATTCAACAACATGCTGCTCCAGGTTTTCTCTCCTGTGCCATACCTACTGGCCACATTTAGCAGGCAGCCTGGGGAACCATAAAGCTCTGATACTAATTTTATTCTGTGGTGGGTCTGCTCTGTGTCAGATTACATGATCTGTGCTACTTATGCCTGTGTGGCTTTACTGGAAATTCTTTCCCAGAAGTCACTCTTCCTTTATGCATCTTAACTTATCCTAATGGGTGTTATATATTCTCATTAGTGGATGCTAATAGAGCATCAGGGTACTGATGCATCTTGTGCCTCCTTTGATAATCATGCTCTGATTCAGGTGTCCTGAGTCATCTATTCTTATTTCTTTGCTTTCTTTAAATGTCAAAATTTCTTGGGTTTGTGCATTTGTATTTTGTAGACTTTGAAGAGTTTCTTTTGGATATTTTTAGGGCAGTTAAATTTTAGTCCTTTTTCCATCTAGCAGATTGTTGTTCTGTTATTGCTGGTTTTTCAGCTGGTACACAAACTTGGTGTCTGTAAATAGCCATGTAATTTTCCTGAAGTTCTCTTAGTTCCTTTTAATATGGGGGGAGGGCAATATACGTTTAATGTATTTTCTTCCTTCCTGCATTTCTGCCCGAAATTGTTTGTACCAAAGCTGTATGCTGTTACATAGTAGTTTCCCTCTTCTTCCTCCTCTTTCCAGCTGTTAGACAGTTGGCAGCCAGCTGTAGCTTAAAAGGAGAATTGAGGGCCCTGGGATTTTCTGCTGGCATCACTGC
>JAVSBS010000417.1:0-11949 GCA_033124195.1 Coracias cyanogaster
CACGGTGGGTTTGGAAACCAGCTGAGGTTTGCCAAAGACCCGTGGGAGGGGAGGAAAGCTGCAAAAAAAAAGAGCTGCCAGAAGCATTGCTGGGTGGAGAAAGGACCAGTTTGCCTCGATGTGGGAGGGGGACGCTCAGAAAGCTGCTCTGGCCCTTGGTGGTCTCTTCCCACCATAAGGGAAAGGGAGGAGAAATGGTTGCCTTTACAATAAAAGACCCAGAGGGGGGGAAAACTGCTTTTCCATCCTCTTAGCTAGAGACTGAGATTTGCAGCTCAGAGGCTCAAGTTACTTAAAGGGCCAGGCTGGATGGGGATGGGGAGAGCCCACTGATGGGGTTGGACCGTGAACTTTGTTGCCTCTAAAAAATGGCATGGGAAGGGGTTTAGGAGATGGGTGCTTTGCTGGTTGTGCTCCCCATGGCCTGCTGACCCTTTGGCGCACCCACTGTGCTTTTTATTTTTCCCATGCATGAACTTTCTGGTTGTGGAGTTTAAATGGTTCCTAAAGATGCTATAGACTGCAAAGGGCCAAGGTCCCTTCGAGGTGGTGATGTGGCTTAGGGTCCTGTGAAGTCTTTTTGCCAAAAAGAATGGACGAGCAAGGAACATTGCACCCTACTATACTTGGATCTGAGAGGCCATGGTGTCATTATGGAGGCTATCAGCGTATTGCAGTGGGACCAAAACCCAACAGGTTTGGTGCTATGGTGTTTTCATGGGCACATCTTCTAGCTCTGCATCACCACCGGGCTTTCAGGCCACTACTGTTACCTGAAAAGCAGGACAGATCTACTTGGGCAAAACTCAGCTATAGGTTTTGCATAGTGGTGTCTCTACTTGGTCCTCTGATGGTCTTTATGGACAAATATCCCATATTTAGATTGAAGCCTTTTTTTCTCTTCATTATTATCCTTCTTGCTGGTCCATCAGCTTCTCAGTCAACAGTTCCCTTTTGAGTGACAACCATTAGGGATATCGTTGAGTTGGCTGCTCAACATGTATCCACAGGTTGTGACAACATTAGTAGAGAAGGTCTGCCTATATCCCCTCCTCCTGGGATGCATGGACCTGGGGGACTTCTGCTCTGACAGTGTGCACTGAGAGAGCAAAGCACTGTGAGGATGGGTGAAGTCCTGCTGACCACAGAAATCTTTATGCCTTTAGCTAGGGTGGGGAAAAATGAAACACTTCAAAGAGCAAAGTGGTTGTTGAGGGTCTAAGTCCCAAAAATAAGGTCCCAGAGTGTTTGCTGGTTGCAGCTAAACACACTACCTGGAAAAGAAAAGAAAGGCAAACTGAAAGAGCTTGTGAAAAAACCCCCTGCTGATAAGGAGGCCTCAAACTGGAACTGAACTTTGGCAGGTTTGCTTATTTAGTCTTGCCTGCTGCATCCTTCCAGGACCAGGGTGTGGGAAGGCGACAAGCTGCAACCTGCTTGGCCACAGGCAGCTCTGGGCTGCCAAGTGCACCCACTGGGAAGTCTGAGAGGTGAAACCATGTGATAGTCACTTGGCAGAGTTTTCCCAGCGCTCCCAAGGAGGGGAGTTTATCCACTGCTTGTGCTACTAAGCATGAGCTGTCGAGCTCCCATTTAAAATCTACACGGGATGTGTCTTGCTGTCATTTCGTGATCTCCTCTGTTTATAATCTCATCCTCATGACAAAGCAGGGGCAGGCAGGGAGAAAAGTCACGTGGCTGGAAAGTCACTAGGGATGGGATTTATCTCTAGGTGTCTAGACTAAACCAACCATCCCAGATACTTCCAAAGGCAGCAGAAAGAGAGAGGTGTCTTTGGAGAATGCCATGTGCCACTTCTCTTGGGCACTGCCTTACTGTGACATTAATCTCCCTCTCACTGGTGGCATTTATTTAACTCCATCAATTATGTAGGAAATTTAAACGTAGCTCAGACTTTGATGCCTAACTCGGAAATGAATCCTGCAGTCTGATGTGCAGCTTCACCAGGCACCGTGACATTTTCTCTGCCTGGAGAGAAAACTGCCCCAGGTTTATTAGCACAGGAGGGGATGCACGGTGAGTTTCGGTGCCTGTTTTCACCTTGCTTCTCTTTCTCCAGACCTGGTTCTTGCTTCTGGGCACAGGCTGCCCAGAAAGGTTGTGGTCGACCCTTCCCTGGAAGTGTTCAAGTCCAGGTTGATGGGGCTTTGAGCAACCTCCTCTAGTGGAAGGTGTCCCTGCTCATTGCAGGGAGGTTGGAACAAGAAGATCTTTAAGATCCCTTCCAACCCAAACCATTCTATGATTCTATGATTATCCCCTCACTTGAGCACTACACGGATGAAAGAAGGGGGTGTGGGTAAACGTGCAGTGATGCTGGGCAGCAGTGTCTTTGCCTAGACCCACAGCCACTGTCCTACGGTCACTATGGAGGGGACAAACACAGCAACAAGAGAAGCCATCTGCCCTTCATTTTCATGGCCATCCCCAGGAATAGAAAACTTCTGATTTCTTCTGTTCTGTTCTTTCACATTCTTCCAGAGACAGAAGCAAGGACCAGATCTGGAGAAACGAGGTGAAAGCAGGTGCTGAAACTCCCTGTCCATCCCAGCAAGCTTTAGGGACAGAACTGGGATGCTGAGCCCCAGAATCCTGGTGCTCCAAGTGGTCCTCACCATGCTGGCTGGCTGCTGAATCACCGTGTGGGAGTCCGGCTGTGGGACCTGACGTGGCAGCTCTGAAATTCATTGGCAGAGCAGAGCAGGGACGGTCAGTGTAACCAAGTCACCATGCCCCAGGGTCAGAGCGGCATGTGGGGACCTTGTCACTGAGGTGTTACATCAGGCTGGACTTTGGCAAAGGGTGGTCAACCTGCCCAGAGCCTGAACTCGCCTAGATGAAGGCAGGATGGAGGCAACAGGGACTGTTGCATCAAAGGCCATCGACTGCAAGCCTCAACCTGTGGGTGTTTTCAGGGGATTTTATGGTGCAAAAAATGTCTAGTGGAAATAAGGTGAAGAAATAAGGAAATTGCAGCTTTTTAGTACTTGAAGAGGCCCATCAGAAAGTTGGGGACAGTATTTTTAGCATGGCCTGTTGTGACAGGACAGGGAGTGATAGTTTTAAAGTAAGAGAGGGGAGATTTAGACTAGATGGAAAGAAGAACTTTTTTTACACTGAAGGTGATGAAATCCTGGCACAGCTGCCCAGAGAGATGTTTGATGCCCCATCCCTGGAACCATTCCAGATGAGGTTGGACGGGGCTCTGAGCAACCTGCTTGAGTTGAAACTGTCCCTGCCCATGGCAGTGGGGTTGGACTAGATGGCCTTTCAGTGTCTCTTCCAACCCAAACTGTTCTGTGATTCCACGATTCACACACTCCTTACTCAGGGGAATACCAGTACCAGTGGCCAGGCTCTAGGCTTGCAGGCTACTGTACTGGGGTCGCTGCACCATCTCCAGATTCTCACAGCACAGCTTTTGGTTAGCTGGGGAATTTCTAGCTCAGTTTCCAGTATCTGATCACTCCAGGGCAGATGGGAGGGTGGAAGGAAAGACTCCCTAAGGGCTCTGTTCCTTTCCCATTTTTTGCATGTGATCTTTAGTTATGCACTCACTCCAGCCTCTTATTATTCAGGAATTTTTAGGAAAGACCTGGAAGCAAGTAGAAAAAAACCCACTGATAAAACATGCAGAAAGCTCAGAAGGAGAAGCAGGAGATAACAAAAAGTACAGAACAGGTCCTGGGGGTAAATCTTTACAGGGTCACTCAGTGGAAAAGAGCAAATGCAAAGAGCAAAGGATGCAGGCTGCATCTCCAGAGCAGGGGAAAAGACATTCCCGTGAGGGACCCTGCAGCTGCTGCTAACCATGACATCCCCCAGCAGGTCCTCTTGGCAATGAGGATGATTTCCTGTGGTGCAAACTGCCACTGAGGGAACGAGGGGATGCTCTGTCCCTCGGTCACCTCAAAGCCAGAAGGACAGCTTTCCTGGAAGACATTCAGCAACGCAAGAACAACCAGGCTTTACATCCCATAGGGTGCCATTGATCTTTTCTGGTATGGACCACAGGGTTAGGAAAGAAAGTCTTGCTCTCTGCCTGCCTGTCTGTTTCAGCCAGCTCATCTCCAGCTCTTTTCCAGTCATTCCAGTCGCTTTTCCTTACCATGAGCTCTTGCTGCTGGAACAGGATGACAGCTTGCCCTTTGATGAGTGTTATGTCATGCTTTGCTCCTCGTTTTTAGAGGTCTCCCAGCTTCTGCTCAAGTCCCTTCACTCCTGCCCCATACCAGCTTTTTGACTCTCTGTCTTTCTTCATGGTTTTCTCCCATTGTCCTCCTTGCTTTTCATCTGCAGCTGCTGATAAATCCCAGTTCACTCTCCAGGGTGTCGGAGTTGGGACCATGTCAGCTCAGTTGTGTGCTGAGGTAGGACTGGGCTCGTTATTCAAGAAGGTGAATATGGCTGCATCAAACCAGTTCTTGGTTTGGCTCAGGCCCCTTCAGTTTTGATGCTGGAGGTCTTGGCTTTGAGTGGTGAAGGCAAGTTTCCAGCACTGCAGGGAAAGGGTTGGCAGGGCTCCAGAGACTACGAGTTTGTACATGATCAAGGGACACATATTGCAGGGGCTCAAGATTTTGGATGGGAAAGCTCAAAGTTTGGGTTGGGGAGCAGTATTACTCCGGCTGTACCTCTCACCCTGAGCGAGGTACTCTTTTAAACTTCTCTTGTCCCAGGGAGATTCCCAACAAGCCTTGAAGCCATCTCCAAATCCAGGAGTTATAAAAGTGATGGAGCAGCCTGTGACGGAATTTAATCCATTTTTTTCTCCTTGTTGCACCCTGTATGTTTTTCTTCCTGTCTAAATGACCTGCAGCCACAAAGACCCCCATCACGCCCTGTCTCAGAACCTTCTCCTGCCTTGCCACCTCCCTTTTCACCATTGCAGTGGTGGAGAACGCACTGACTCTGCCAACACGCTCCCTCAGTTCTTCCCTCTAAGAGAAAACTGAAAGTGTATGAGCGGTTCCTACAGAATTGTACTGGTGGCACTCAAAGGTCTCTGAAAGCCCCAAGCAGAGAGATCTCCTCTCATTTTTCACCCTCCTGTGTTTGCACGCCGACACTCCCAAGCTGGTGCCACATCAGTGTTGAGGATGGGGGAGAGGCTCTGTCTGATGCCCTCCCATGGATGGGTGAAACCAAAACCTCGCCTTGCTAGAGAAAGAGCTGGGTAGGTTTGCAGCAAAATGGTCTGGTATGGGGAGCAGGGTGGTGGGCAGAGAGGACAGGACCTTCTCTAACATGCTTCACTTGATTGGGGTGCTTCTAATCAGGTTGCTTGCAGCAAACCAAGCTAAGGGCAAGATGAAATTTAATGGTGGTGTACCAAGTTTCATTTCCATGGTAATTGCACTTGATTGGAAAACACACAGGTGATTCACTGGGTCTTAACTGGGACTATGTGGCCTCTGACAGAAGGTGGTGGACCTTTGTCTGTCACCAGAAGATGCTCTCCCCACCATGCAGAGAGAGTCAAGCGACACCTCTGAAGTCTGACATCTTTCTGTGGTTCAGAGCCATTTCAGCTCAAGCAGGCAGGAGAAGTTACCAGGTGGAGAAAGGGAGCTGATAGCCCCTGATTTTGCCTTTACAGTCACATGTTTCTAATCTCAAGTCCGTGCTTTCCCACAGGGTGACCACTGATGGATTGTTTGCTTATGCAGCAGGTGAGCTGCCATCCTGCAAAGGTTGCCAACAACTCTTTAAAGGCTAATGCTCAGGTATCAGGTGGAGAAGCTGAACTGTCCGTTCCCTGTCTAAGTTATTGCCCCTGTAAGCTAGGACCATACATTGCCTCTCTTTTCCAGCCTGAAGGTGACTCCTTCACGGGAAATAATGGAGATAATGAAGAAAGTTTGAAGGAGCAACCTCTTGGAGCTCCTTGGAAGGCAAATGTGTCCAGTGTAAAGCTGAGGGCACTAATGAGCCTTAATAGCCCTAAGGAGCCTCATCTGGGCCCTCCACCCACACCCAGGGGCCCAGGAGATTACTTAAGCTGGATGGGCTTCTTAGTCTGTGCTGTAGTTTTGGTACTTGTTCTCTCTGCCTTGTATTTGTCGATCCTGGAGGGACCTAAAGCTGCTTCATGTCCCTGCCGTGTTGGGGAGTGCTGCTAGATCTTTTGATGAGGACCTAGCATCAGATGCTTCCAGGCAGACTCTGTTGCTGAGGGCACTGCCTGCAATGGGTCACTCTAGCTCATCCCCCTGTGTTGCACAGAGCCTCGGATCCTCCAAGGAGCTCTTATTGTTCATAAAACATCTACATCTTCCTGTTTTTACTTGCATGGATCTCTAAGGTAAGCAGGGTGTATCTTGTGGCTCTTTGCTGCACAGGAATTTTGTGTTGGGACAAGTATGTTAAGTGCCTGAGGTCTGACCCTGCCACTAAAGTTCACCATGTAAATGCAGTGAGGTAACAGGAACAATACTGTGCAAGTTCCTTTTTTGTCTACAAGACAACTTAGGAGATGATAGTGAGGTTGTGGTCAGTCTCTTCTCCCAAGGAACAAGTGATAGGACTAGAGGAAATGGCTTCAAGTTGCACCACAGGAGGTTTAGGCTGGACATGAGGAACAATTTCTTCCTGGAAGGGGTTGTCAAGGGCTGGCCCAGGCTGCCCAGGGCAGTGGTGGAGTCCCCATCCCTGGAGGGGTTTCAAAGTTCTGTAGATGTGCTGTTGAGGGATGTGGTTTAGTGGTGACCTGGCAGTGCTGGGTTAATGGTTGGACTTGATGATCTTAAAGTTCTTTTCCAAACCAAACGGTTCTATGATCTATTCCTGCAAAGCAGCTCCTTGCCTGCACTGTAAGCATCTGACTAATGCTGGTGTTACCTGTTTAAAAAGCAAACTATTAAAAAACAAGTGAAAAAAACCCTCAGACACACTCAGGTAATACCAGTAAATATTGTGCTTTGAAAGGCTGGGAGCTATTTTATTTGTGAATCTGTCTCCTTTGTCTTATACAGCTCTGGTCTCAGGCTAGTAAGTTGGGTCTGGCAGCCAGAAGTACTCTCTTCCCAGCCTGGTTTTTAGGCAATTGCTTCCCAGGGGAGAAAAATAACTTAGATTGTGCTACTTGGGTGGAGGAAAGCAGTCAACACGGCTGATGAGCCTGTTATAAGACGTATAAAAAGAGCTACTCTCCACCAGCTCTGGGGAGAGGCTTCAAACCACCCATTTGCGAGGCACTGTCTTGGTTTATTGTGCCCTTTGTGCTGTATTGTGTGTGGGTTGCTAGGCTGCATTGCTCAGGGCAGCAGCAAAGCCTGTCTCCTTTTTGTTTTCCTTGTGTCTCCCTCCCTCTGCCTGAAATAGGCTGCAAAATAACCCCTGGGCTTGGGCCCTGGTGAGTTGTTGGTTGCTCACAGTAGCTACATTTCAGGAGGGGTTGCTCAATAGATGGTGTCAGGGCGAGGAGAGCCTGAGCACAGCAAAGTGGTGGGAGCTGGGTTTCCATCTCAATCCGAAGTCTCCTGAGGCCCGATAAGCTGTAGAAAAGACTTTTCTGTGTTAATGCGCAATGATATTTTGTGCAATTGTGGGAAAACAGGGCTGGGATTGGCTTCAAGAGGTTGCCTGACCCATTTCCCTGTAGCTGGCTTTACCCTGACGAATGTCTGACCTCCTCATACAGAGCGTTTGCTGACAGATTTCTGTTTCTACAGTGAATTCATCCCAGTGCTTTACCGCTATAAAGATGTCTCATCTTGCTGCAGTTTTACCTTATTACTTCTAACCCTAGCCCCAGCTGACAGAAAGTTGTTTCTTTTCTTCTTTATGAGAGGAATTTGAAGGTACCTTGGCTGCAGCCCTCTCTCACCTAGCAGGTCCTGTTTTCCAGACCTCTGCTCTTTCCGTATAAACCCTTGGTGACTAGTTGAACTAGAGGGCCCAGTTCCCCAGTGAAGGCTCTGGTGTATGCTTTTCTACCTTCTGGGAGCTGTGGATGCAGTCTGCCTTTTTGAGGAGCCCATCCTGCTCCCCTTGCTCAAGCAAGCAACCATGCGGTTATTTTAAACTCTGGCACTGATGAGGGCTTACTTAGGCACGTGCAAAGCACTTGCTGAAATAAATACTCAGGAAACTTTTCTTTTTTTTTTTTTTTTTAAGGTTATAATGCTTCCTACAAGTCCTTGAGATGTTGACCTATTTGTTAACAACGACCAGTGCAAATGCACATATGTTTCTCCCCAGCTCCATCTTCTCTCTGCATGGTTCATTAGTTTGTAATCTTAACAATTGTGAGGGGAAACCTTTCTAATCTTGTCAGCTGGCAGTGCAACAGCTTTTAAATCTTGTTTTGGAGCAGGTTTTTAAGTCAGGCTATGCCTGTGCTATTGATTTGAATTCTTGATTTAGTAAGTTGCTGCTTAACGCAATCTTTGCGATGCTCCTTTAATGTCTCTCTCCGAAAGTCAGAGAATAAATTTATGGAGAGGGAAGAAGTGTTGCCCAGGAGTCGTTTATAAATGTGGTGTATTAAGCTGGGCTTCTCTAAAAGCCATCTTTTGTAACTTGCATTCAGTGCAATTAAAGCACTTGAATTACTTGGGAAAATGGTCCTTTTTAGGATAGATCCACTCTGTAAAGTGCAGACAGAGGCTGCTCACCTGATGTGGATGGCCAACGTGTCCTTTGATCAACACAGGGCCAGTTCCCTCAAGAAGTGTCCGGTGTGAGGTGCACCCAGTGACATAAAGGGACAAGCTGAGCTTAGTGTGTTGTACACATGAAATCCCACTGATGTGCCTGAAGGATGGTCCTCCCAAGCAGCTTTTTTTAATATATACATTTAAAAAAGGTCTAGTAGCTGGTGCTCTGTACTTTGGGATTGCAGGCAGGGTGGTGGAGTATCACCAGCCTGCAGCCAGAGCATCAGGTCTGGATCTGCTTCAATTCAATGTAAAAATAAAGAATTCTTAGAGATGCTCAGAGTGAAAGAAGAGAACAGAAATAGATTTGAGCATCACTGGCATAGTAACTGATATTTTACTTTTCTTTTTTTCTTCTAAAATACATATACACAGCATCAACTTTTTAAGTGTGTTGGAAGAAACACTATAGAAAAAAAAAAAAAACTGACCATCTGGCTGCTGCTTCCTCTGGTCAATTTTAGTGGCTTGTTTTCTTCATTCACATGCTTTATTCTTGTTATCAGATGGTTTCCTGAACTGAGGTCCCTGAAGTGATCAAGCTTTCAGGAAGTCAAGAGCCTTGTTCTGTCTGACAGAAATTGTGGGGTTTTTTTTTGGTGAGACTGTTATGTTTTAGAAAAAACTTTAGAACACTGCACCTCTCCAGTTCTGGGAGTGAGCGGTCCCTTCTCGTTCTGATGTTAGTAGAGCAGATCGCTCTCAAGTGAGGTTTGGCCTGACTTTGGGGCCTTCTTAACTTTTTTTCTCAGCATCCATTTTATAACATCTAGTCCTCAAGACCTAATGAGGAGATGCTGACACTGGCCTTGCGGTAGCAGGAGTATCCCGAGGATCTGAAAAGCCGCTTATCAGTATGTGTTCAACTCCAACTTGGCTTTTAATTTTTCAGCATATGTGGTACCACAGCAATGTCTCCGTTTACATCCTCAGATGTAACTACTTCGTGTAGCACATAACGAAGTAACCTAATCCCCTTTGTGCTGGGCATTAGGTTACCTTGCTGAGCATCCCAACCTTGAAAGTGAGGTGTTCTATTTACCAGGGTAACTGCTGGATACGAGAGCAGGTTCCATTAATAAACACCAAAGTGGCCAGAAAAGCCAATGCTGGGATCATCTTCCAGTTGCTCCTAATCTCTGCTGCCATCGAGAGCATCACTGTCTTCCATATCGAGGACAGAGAAAAAAGTAATGGGTGCTCACAGGAGGTCTTGTTCTTTAACTGGTATTTAAACTGGTGTTCCTCAGACATAGGGAAATCATAGAACCCTCCTGACTGACACGGGGATCTTGTTACCCACCACTGCGCTCTGGGGTTGGATGTGGCTCTGAGAGAGGCAGAACTTGCTTAGAATTAAAATGATGCTTGACAAGCTTCAAGTGCAGCTGAAGAATCTCTCATTTCTCTCTTTGGAAGAGATATGTGAATCGTGAGGCATTAGGCCAATACTCATTGCATATTTTTTTTTTTAAATGTATTTACAATTAAACAGGGGTTGATAAGATTGACAAGGAAGATATGACTTAGCTGCTTGTTAGACAGCAACCTCTAAGCTCTCTGGGTGATTTAAAGAGCGGCAGGGTATGAAGACACTTCCAGTGTGAGATTAATCAATAATAATATGCTCACTGACATAAAAAGCAATTTATCATTCATTGAAATGCGGGAGCTATAGCATTTGACAAAGCCCCAGCAGAACGATGGAGAATATTCCTGTCTGTTTTCTCTCTCTTGTTGTGCCAGCAAGAGAAATCAATCATATTTAGGGAAGTGGTTTTTTTTTCCTCTGTGATCCCCCGTTGTCTGGGGAGAAGCAATATCGAGGAGGATTAATTGTTTAGTCCACGTTGCCTTCTTCCTCGACCTGTGAGGTCTGGGCATGGTGCTGGAGAGTGTGGCCAAGAGAAATTCCGGGCTGTACATTGGGAATTGGATCTTTCCCGTTTTTTTTTAAAGGGGTTAACACTGGAGAGTCAGCTCCCTCTATGGTCAAAAGAGGGAGAGACACCTCCCTTCAGGAGTTCTTTCAAGATAATACTCCTCCAGTATTCTGTGTTTAGTTGAAGTCTTGCCTCTTCTAAAATTGTGGTGTAAATCCCCCTTGAAGTGGTAAATCTCTCAAGTGTATGAGCGGAATCCTGAACTTTGTGCAATACACTTGCTATGGTGTGTCTAGAATTGCAAATCACAGAATACCAGGACCTCCGGGGATCATCTCATCTGCCCCCACTGCTAAAGCAGGGGCACCCAGAGCAGGGTGCCCAGGATCGCGTCCAGGCAGGTTTGGAATCTCTCCAGAGAAGGAGACTCCACAACCTCTCTGGGCAGCCTGGGCCAGGCTCCAGCACCCTCACAGGAAGATTTTTCCTCATGTTTAGGTGGAAGTGTTTCCACACTTTTTCTCTAGCATATTATAAAGCATATTACTCTTTTTAATCTCTTGCCTGGGTAAATTATGTGACAACATCGTATCTTCAGAGAGCTTAGAAGATAATACCGTGAGCTGTCAGTCACAGAGGAACACCCCCTGTTTGGGGACAGAGAACTGCAGCACTGGTTGCTGGCAGCGTGGTAGGACCCATACCACATGAGTCAGAAGGGAGCTCTGTTCTCCTGCGCTGTCTTACCTACGTATTCGATGCCTGGAGAAGCAGCTATGAAAACCATCTTCTCTCTCAGTTACTGAATATGAATTGCATAAATTCAGTTTCCCTTTTCTGACGCAGGGTGCGCACGCGTTTTGGAAAACTGCTGCAGACTGTGGCCTCCTTCTCACGAAGCTCAGGCGCTGCCCTCCGTCCTTCTCAGCCAAGAGGGAACAAACATTTGGGCCCAGCCTAACTGCACAGGTGACAACCCTGTAAAACCAAGCGAGACTTCTCCAAGCACAGAAGCATCTTTCTGTCACGTGTCTCTCTGCCATCTTTTTACACTGTTTTTCTCTTTTTTTAACCAACTATCAGACTGATCTCTTCATGCCTGTAGTTTCTGGTGCATTAAGAGTGTGGCCGGCAAGTTGAGGGAGGTTCTCCTCACCCTCTACTCTGCCCTAGTGAGGCTATGAAGATGCTGAGGGGACTGGAGCATCTCTGTGATGAGGAAAGGCTGAGACACCCACGGGTATTTAGCCTGGCGAAGACTGAGATGGGATGTGAGCAATGCTGATCAACATCTAAAGGGCGGGGATGAAGAGGATGGGGCCAGACTCTTGTCAGTGGTGCCCAGTGACAGGACAAGGGGCAACGGGCACAAACTGGAACCCAGG